>VUQK01024199.1:3195-15053 GCA_015106715.1 Bujurquina vittata | reverse complement strand
TGATCAGGTCAAACTTCCTGCCATATATATATGAGTGTAGTCTTTCGCATGACCACACCAGTGCTAGGGCCTCTTTTTCTGTTTGTGAGTATCTGCGTTCACAGTCTGTTAAGCTACGACTCACATAGCATATTGGTAGTTTTTCACCTTCCTGCTCTTGTATTAGCACTGCACCTAAGCCTACTGGGCTTGCATCTGCTATAATTTTGGTTGGGGCTTCTTTGTCATAGTAAGCTAAAGTACCTGCTCTGGCTAGCTCAGCTTTTAAAGTTTCAAATGCTTTCTTTTGCTCTGGTCCAAATGTAAATGTAGTCTCTTTTCTAGTAAGTCGTCTTAATGGTTCTGAGAGTGTAGCAAACTGTGGTATGAACCTGCTGCTAAAGCCTACCAGTCCTAGAAAGCTTCTCACTTCTGCACCATTCTTTGGCTCTCTGGCTTCCATCACAGCTCTCACTCTTTCCGTTGATGGTCCGATGCCTTTTTGTGTCAACAGTATTCCCATGAATACAAGTCTGTCCATGTTGAATTGACACTTTTCTGGGTTTAATGTTAATCCACATTCAGAGAGTCTTTTCATAACAGCATGCAGGCGCTTGTCATGCGTTTCCTGGTCTGGTGCATGTATGATCACATCATCTGAGATGTTCTCAACTCCTTCAATCCCTGCTAGAGCATTAGCGATCTCATGTTGATATTGCTCGCTCGCTGATGAGACACCAAATATCAGTCTTTTGTATCGGTAGACTCCGTTGTGTACTGCAAATGTTGTGATCTCCCTGGACTCTGGTGTCAGTTCCAACTGATGGTACCCCCATTTGAGATCTAGTTTACTGAATACTGCAGAGCCATTTAGTCCTTGTAGTATTTCATCCACTGTAGGAATGGGGTATCTTTCCCTGACTATAGCCTCATTTGCTTTTCTCATGTCTAAGCACATCCTTATGTCTCTGTCATTTTTCTTTGGTAATATCACCACTGGATTCACCCAAGGTGTAGGTCCTTCTACACGCTCCACAATGTCCATATTTATCAGCTCATTTATCTTTTTCTCAACAGCATCCCTTAAATGGTATGGTATGCGTCTCAATGGTTGTGCTACTGGTTTCACATCCGGATCAATGTACAGGCTGATTTGTTTAGTGTTCAACTTTCCCACTCCTTTGAACACACTTGGGTACTGCTCTTGAAGAGTGTTTTTCAGATCTGTGACAGCTGACACATTTTCACCTATTTTCAGCACCCCCAGCTTTACAGCAGTCTTTTTCCCCAGGAGTGGTTCACCATTGCCCCTTATGACAATAAACTCGGCCTCCTCTCTCCTATTCCCAATCTTGATTTCACATTTGAATGCACCTTTAACAGATAATGTGTTGAGGAATGTGCAAACAAGTTCTTCTGTTCTTTGGGTATGTATGAGTAACATTTTATCTTTTCAGCTTTCAGTTTTTCCCATACATTTTCCCCCATTACATTACTTGTGGCTCATGAGTCAATCAGCATTTTCAACTCAACTCCCCCACACAGAATGTTAGTTTCTCCGGTACATCATCATCTTTCACGATACAAATGCATACTCATCTTGTTAAAGCACATTCACATTTGGCCTCTTATGCCCTTTAGTGCGACACATTTTGGAAAAGTGGTCCTTGCCACCACACTTGTGACATGTCTGTCCTCATGCTGGGCATTTGGGGTCTTTACCCAGGTGGTCAGTAAATCCACATCTGTATATTCTCTTCTTTCATTTTGTTCTTTCTTTTTCCAACCCTTTCCTTTCTTTGTTGTGGAAATACGGTTGACTGTGTCCCCTTCTTTCTTCTCCCTGGTGACGCTCATCGCTGTCAGCTGTTCCTCCACTCGTTCACATTGCGCAGCCACCTCCAATGTGCGAGCCAATGTTAAACCAGGACCCTCCTTAAGTAACTTTCTACATACATATTCAGAAGTGCATTTACCCAGGATAGCGTCTCTGATTTAGTTTTCTTTATCTCCTTGGAAATCACAGTCTTTCGTAGCCTGTCTTAAACAGGTACAGAATTGTTGCACATTCTCACCTTGTTTTTGGGACACTTTGTGAAAGGTCTGCCGTGCATATGCTGCATTCACTTGGGGAACGAAATACGTGTTGAGTGCCGTCTCTGCCGCCGCATAATCCCTTGAATCACCACATGAAGCGTTGTCTTTCACTTACTTTACTGAACCGCATTATAACATTGCCGTGCCCGCACCGGCACATAATCTTCACCTCACGTTACTCGTTACGTCATCACGTAAGCACCTAGTGAGTTTCAATACATGACAAAACCCACCACTGGCGACCCACAAGTAGCATATAGTTTATTGCATTTGAGGTTTAAAGGTATGCAATGCATGGACGCACTCACAGCAATGGTACTTTGCTGGTGAACAGCATCTTTTGTAGCCTTTAGCAGGATCTGTGGCAGTGACCTTTATTCTTAGTTCCACATCGCTGCTTTTACTTTCCTTTTCTTCTGACCATGCATTTCACTGGGCAAAATGCCTAAATGTTTTTGGCAGAGAAATTAGAAGATCGTTGATATCTAAATCCCTCTGTGATGCACATACTGTAGGTGTGAACACTGGGCACACTTCCACAAAAGTAAGAGTTTAGCCAGAAGAGTATATTCCGAGAGGTCCATCACTTTATTCCTGCAGTGACGGTTCATGGTTGGTCAGAATGACCCTCAGGTTACCAGGAAATGCTGTCAATGGACTGTTCATGTAGAACCCAAGATTGGTTTTAAAAGTCTCTTGTTGCTTTACTGACTTGATCCAACAGGAGGCTATAGATATGATCCGAACATTTGCTTCCATATTTGTTACATCGCTAGTACACCTGTTCCAACTTTCCTGATGAAGGCTCTGCCTCCCATTCTACTCTTAATTATCCTAAGGACCACAATTAAACCAGTGAAGTGCTCTGTTGAGGTGATATGGTACTTTAAGGTCTTTAAGATAAGATGGGGCCTGATGATTCAAGACCTTGTATGTGAGGAGAAGGATTTTAAATTCTATTCTGGATCTGATTTTAGGTCCAATGGCTTTCCTAATTAGTATACAGCCTGGAAGATTGACACATAGATACATAAGTTCATCAAGTATTTTAGACAAACATTAAAGCAGATCATTACAGAAAGTTTGAAAGAGCGGTTTCTCAGGTCATTAATCATTCCTATAAAAAGCTAAGTACAGCTATAATGTTTCCAGAGGAATTCAGAGGGTAAATAACTGCCAGGTTTGATTTCTGGCTGCTCCAGTCTGCGTGCCAAAGTGTCCATGTGAGCATCTTGCAGTCAACGCAGGCCTTTCTGTCTTTGACATTCCTGCAGCTTAACTGCTTGGTGTGCGTCGTCTGGCTTCATAGATAGATAAATCTGGGTGTCATCTGCATAGCAATGAAAATGTATGTTTAAAAAGTTAACAGAGCTGTGACTCTTTTCCTACACTGTGGGACAAATAAAGGATTATCTTTTCTTACAGTGCTGAAAAAAAACCTGGGGATGTTCTTATTATCTTCAATCAATGATGACTAGTAAGATGTCCTAGCTTTACAGAGAGCTTTTTTTATAGTGCGACAAACGCTTTTCCAGGTTAAATGAATACCATTCTTGCTCATATTGGACTGATTACAAACATCTCTGTTCCTATTCAAAAATTAGACTGAAAAGATAGGAATTTTATTTGTTCCAAGTTAGCATTGATGTTTTTAGTGTCTTTCCTAATCGTGGACACATTGAGAAAACAAAAAGAAACTGATAAAAGATTGATCCAATAAATATACTGTGAGCAGCAATGAGGCCTATATTTCCTCTAAGCTAAAGTATTGGAATGGTATATGACGTGAGTATTTTGTATGTTATAGTACCTCAACTGATGGTCTATGTACATTAGGAAAATATGGAAACCAGATTAAAGCGATAGTTTAAGTAGCAACCATTGATTTGTTTTTACTTGTCTTTGTTACCTTTCAAATAATCCTAAACATGTTTAATTTCCTGTATTAACAAAAAAATAACTGAATAAAAATAGGTGTACTTGCCTGCCAAGGAGCCCAATTTACTTGAACTGCTGGTGTACTTCTTTAAGTCCCCGTCCAGTGCTGTTGGAGGCATATGGCTGTGCTCTGTCATCAACAAGACAGTGAGAGAGCTGTCTCTTTAGCATCTTCGTCAACTGTCACCAGCTGGGAGATTTGGCCAAGCAGAAAGACCTGGGGTTATTGTGTTCTTTTGATAATGTCAGTGCACAGAGAGCTTATAATTTGTCTCCCCACCTTCACCCCTCTCACCCAGCATCTCTTAGTCCTCCAGACCAGTAGTTAGTCACACTAGCAGGCTGCTCCTCTCAGTCAGTGGAGCACTTCACGCAGAAATCTCATCATCTTCCCCTTCTGCATACTTTGTCCTCAGCTGTCTGATAAAGGCTCCACATACTCACAAAATAATAATTATCTGTAAAACAGTTCTGCTCAAGGACACTGTGGTGGAATGTAATAAGATAACGAACAATGCAACCTCTGAGGACGCTGCTGGGGCTTATCTTAAGTTCTCTAAAGAATGGAGTCTAGGCTGTGGGTGCTGCTCTCCAGATGAGCAGTTCAGGGTCATCTACAGCCAGTAACTTCACTATAGCTGCACTAATTAAAATGCAAACCATCGTACCACCATCTAAATCAAGGAAAAAGTGTTACACTTGTGTGCTGACTGTATCTTTCACACTCCCTTTACATAGTTTACTTTCATTAGCAGTTGCACAGTACATTGTGTGCGGCACTAAGGTCACACACACCCCCACACAGTGGTACAGTTAGGATATGTCACTATGCTGACCTGATTTTAAGTGGCTCTGCCAAATCCAACAATCGTTCTAAAATGAAACAATCTCCATGTGCCTTGATTTGTGTATCAGAGCTAGCCACAGTAGCTTTGCTGGAAATGTCACTTATTCAGTCTGTGTGTCTCTGTCTGTATGAAGTATGCATCATCATAGCAAAAGTGTTCTTCTGGAGACAACAGATATAGGAAGTAACACAAAGGTAGTACTTTGGCCTTCCTGGGAGGGTCTGCTGTGAGGTGCGCTGTACACAGTGATGTGTAAACATGATTTTTCACTCTAGTCACTAAAGCTTTAGGTGCACTGTCTGTGTAGGTTCTCAGTCATCCAGGTCGCAGTCGTCTCTGGAGCTTGAACAAAGGCAACTGGACTTCTTTAAATGAGATGTTTTGAGACTCAACTGTACATCATTGTTTGGCGGATGCTGGCATTCACAGGAAGACAGATGGGTAGAAAGTGGAGTAAAAGAAGCAATCTATGTCCACTGTGAACAGCCATCACCGAACAAGGTGGATTACGTCACCAACTTTCCACAGTCTACAATGCTCTCCTGAGCTCCCTCCCCAGGCGCCTCAACCTCCATTCACACCGTTCGCACATGAACAATTGTGGGTCACAACCATCTTCAGGGGACTACGCCCACTGGGGTTTAAATACCTGGGTCTCTGCCTTTTGGTCTTAGAACTGAAGCAGCGTTTCGGATGAGAGGTGAAACATCTTCAAGCTCCAGAGACTTTAGCTGCTCGAGTGTGATTGTGCACCTCAGACATCCAGGACTGCATGTACTCATAAAATAATCTGGTAATACACACACACGCACACATACACACACACATACACGCACACAGAAAAGGGAAGCAGTGATTTTGACTTTGGTGGGGTTTTTTTATATTATAAAACTTAAGACTTCAAATTCTTGTTCTGAGCTGCTGAAATCGTATTATTCAGTAAATAACCTTGAAAAGTGCTTAAAAACAAAAGCATTAACACTGTTGGAGTTACATCTGCATAAATTCCCCTGATTGCCCCTTTAAATTAGAAGCAGTAGTAGGGTGTTAATATGATATGCAGTTTCAGAGCTCTGAGCTGCTGTACCAGTGGCACAATGGGTAACCTTGAAATAAGCTTAAAGACAAAACCATTAAGTTCTGTAACTTAGGAGTCATATTTGCATATATTTTCCAGATTGCAGTTTTAAATTAGAAGCAGTAATGCTAAGTAAGGTGTTAATGCAGTGTTATTAATTTGTCCTTGCCTTATCCCTGCATATTTACCTACTAATTATGGAACATCTCAGTGTCACCAGAGTGTTTTGTGCCTATATCTCTGTCGGTGAGATTGGCTAAGTAGAAACCCCCACATCTTTTTTTGTAAGATGTTAACAAAAAAGGTTTTTTCCTGATGGTTTGCCACCCTTAGTCGTGCTTCCTGAATGATTGAATGACCCTCTGAAAGCACAAAACATTTAACCATCTCTGCTAACAGGGCATGTGTGATTATTATTCATGCAGCAGGAAATATCTTTTGATTATAGTGCCTCATATCCATGTCGCCCATTATTTAGCACAATCTGTCTTTAACTACACAAATACAAACAGGAGACCATACTAAAAATGAACTTCTCAGTGTTGAAAGTGGAGCTTTATCTCAGTTGTCAGTATATCATGACAGTGATGCCAAAGACACTTTGTGTATTTCTCCATGACACAAGCAGCATCTGACTGCAGATTGGTGTTGATTTTAATATCTGGATCATTGTGGGGCATCAGTTTACTGTGTAAGGTACACTCGAGCGATCTGTTTGACCTTTTTTAAAGCTGTTTGTGGGTGCAGTTGCGTTGCTGCTGTGACTGAGGCTTCTCGACATCACTCAGTGTCACTTTTTGTTTCAGTACATCTGAGTTCAAACAAGCACCTGTCATTCTACGCTCCTGCATAGCACACCTTTGAGCTTCTGCAAACTCAAGGTTTACACTATAGCCCTTTGGCTCACATTGTTTAGGACACCAGTATTTCAATGCCTCAGGCAAATCACTGTAAGATAGCCCCCTCCACAAGCTTTGTTTGGATTATACTGCTGTCAGCAGGTTTGTCTGTTTTCTGTGCAGTAAGATGGCAATTTTCTTCCTCCATTTGGCAATCGCAGGTGCTGACTCTGACCACACCCCTGTACTGAGAATAATTTAACCCTTACTGGCACCTTTAAAAGAAATGATGAGCACCACTGTGGGCAGATTAACTTAAAATATGAAACGACATTTATTCCAAAAGTTGTAAAATTACTGTTACAGTAGTGAAAATATAAAAAATAAGACCTTGATAATATGAATGCAATCATGCAGAACAAAGTATCTCAGAAAGTTAACAAAATAAAAGAGCTCAGTGAAACTTAAAATATGCTATTTAAGAACCGGTCCATTTACTATCGTTACCAAAAAGACATAAAACTTTTTAACTTATGTGGGACATGAAAATAACATCACTGTTTTTTCTTTTTGCTAAGAACAAATAAAAGAAGGATACGGATACAGAAGTGATGAGCCTCTGCAATCCTGACATCTCCCACATTACCAAAAATATAGTAAGAACAGCTAGAAGTGACCACGTTTGCTGTCATCTGCTAACACAGCATGCAGCAGGGGGCATTTTGACATGCAGGTCTACTTGACTTGATTTTTGAAACAGCCTGAAGTGGAAATCTAGGACTTGCAGATTGGCACAGCTTCATTTTTATGTCCAAGGGGTTTCCACTCATCAAGCTTGTACACCATTTTTGTGGTTGTGAGAGTGACCGAGTGTGAGTGTCTGTTGGGAGTGAGGCCATTTTATCACCATTCTCAGATACAGTACCAGTCAAAAGTTTGGACACACTGCTACTGTATATCTATGCAGAGCAGTTTCATTCAAAATTAAATATATAATAAATAATAATTAAAAAGTCAAAAATTAACATGACATTAACACCCATGAAGAGTAAATGCAAACTTTTGACAACAACTGTATGCAGTCCTGTGAAAAACGTGTACACCCTCAGTGCTCAGCATTAAGAGGGTAAACGGCAGCCAAGTGCTGCTAATCAAATAACCTGGATTCACTGATCATCAGAAAGTGTGAACACCTCCAAAAACGCAGAATTTTTGGCATTTGCTGGTCAGGAACATTGTATCTGTAATTCATCCCAGCAAAGGTCTGACTGTGCAATGCTCCACGAATATGCAAAACCCAAGAGCATCCTCTTAGACTCTACAGGCCTCAGTTAGAATGTTAAATATTAATGTTTATGACAGTGCAGCTAGAAGACTGAGCAAGTATGGCTTATTTGGATGGGCCGCCGGGACAACGGTTTGCAATTTTGCATGTGAAAAAGCCACAAAACATTTGCATTGATGTCCTGATAGATGAGACCAAAGCGGTGATGTTTGGACATAATGCAGAGCGCCACACTGGGTGATGACCAAATGCAGCCTACCAGCATAAACGCCTCATATGAAGCACAGCAGAAAATCTACATCAGAATAGCTGAAAAAGAAAAGGATTGAGGTGTTTCACCGGCTTAAAGTCCAGACCTCAACCCGACTGAAATGCTGTGGTGAAACCTTAAAAGGTCTGCACATAAACAAATGCCTGCAAACCTCAATGTAAAGGCAAGTAGGCCAAGATTCCTCCACAGTGATGCGAGAGACGTCATACAGAAAACGATTACTTCACAGTGATATCTCTGTGATTACAGTAGAAACACACAGTGTGTGTGTGTGTGTGTGTGTGTGTGTGTGTGTGTGTGTGTCTTTTCTGCATCAATTCACACACTTGTCAACATCTGTTATTGTTGCGTACTGAAAATCCAATGTCAACAGTGTCAGCATGCTCCACAGCCTCCTCTGCATCAGTGTACAACAGGAGATGCATTAGTACATCTGTCATGAGTACGACTTTGGCCTCATAATTAGTTGTTTTTTTTTCTTTTTGGGGGTGCTTTGGGAAAATAAGCAGTGCCTCCTGTAAAAAAGTGGGTGAAATAAGTGAAAGGCAGCACTGCTGAGAGTGAAGGACTGAGTTGCTACATGAATAAAATGTCTGCCATTAATAAGCGGTTTACAGAAATCCATGATTATTTCAAAGGTCATTTACTTAGTTAAAAATTTTGATGACTGATAGTTAAGAATGTTTTGCTGGAGTGATCGCCAGCCCCCATGCAACTTTGATTTGGATTGCACTGAAAAACAATGCTGACACGATGAAGATATTTGAAATACACACTGTCATTTTTTTAAGCGTTGTGTAATGCTAAAGTGTTCCTGCTCCAGAGGGCAAATTTAAAAGGGAGAAATGTGTTTAACATTCCTTCAAAAGTAGCAACATTATCATAGACAGATATGTATATCATAATGGCAGTGCTGCAACATTAATCCTCAGTTATTTTATATTTCATCATTTTTTAGCTTAGCTTGAAGAATAAACTCATGTTTGCTTTGAAATAGAAAAACAAACTAAAAGGCTTTTAGGCACAGAATGCTAGCATAGCCACAGATGCAAATGTTGATACACTCCACCCCTACCATCCATCTTGTGATCTTACAAACATGCACTCGTTTGGAAAAACACTGTTTTCCAGCTGCCGTGGCCGTCTGCTTCACAACTCGTTATGCAAACAACCAAGAAAATAGAGGGACAGTGCAGAAACTATAAATACGCACAGGACTGACAGGAGAAGAGTCAAAGCAACGAGACGACCAAGAGACGTGAAAACAGACAATCAAGGGGAGGACGTGAAACAGGAACTAACTAAAAATAGATACTAAACACAGAACTAAGGGAATTAAGCACATCAGAGAACCCCACAAATACCAACCTAAGACTCAAACATAACAAGAACTGAAATGTTCAAAAAATAGAATATAGAACTCAAGAACACATGATGCAAAGGTAAACAGTGAAGTTTAGAGTCTTAAAACATGAATGAACTCAAAACATCAATTGAAACACAAAAGAAAACACCAACGTAACGCAACACTGGAACACAGAAAGAAAACCTCAAACCCCTCCCTCCAGACAACACAGCACCCCTGCCCTCCTCCTCCACCACCACCACCACAACACAGACGCCTCCAAGCATCACGGCACACCAGGTCAGGGGTCAGCTGGGGAAGTGCCAGGAAAGAAGGCCTGGACAATGTGTGCCCCCTACTGCTGAAGACCTGCATGCTGAACTGGGTGAACCACTTCAACACGTCTTCAACTTCACCGAGCACACACTCATCCAGAGAAGGAAATGGCATGGTGATGATCCTCTTTATGGATTTCACAAGTGCCTTTAACACCATCCAGCCCCTCATACTGATGGCACAACCATTGTGGGGGGTATCAGGGATGACAGAGAGGAGGAGTTCAGGAGCCTGGTGAGGGACTTTGCTGTGCAGATCAAGGACACGACCAGTTAAAATTGAGGGAGTTGAAGTGGAGGCTGTAGACTCCTACAATTACCTCAGACTGTGGAGCACATCCAGGAAGGACACATCCAGGCTGGACAAAAGATCAGGCGGGCCGGCTCTGTGGTCAGCATGAAGCTGGTGGCAGAGACGAGGACTATAGACAAACTCCTGGACATTATGGATGATGCCAGTCACCCTCTGCACACTGTCATCAGCAACCAGAGGAGCCTGTTCAGGGACACACTGCTGCTGCCCAAGAGGAGGACCAAAGAGGACAAGACGGTGGGAAGGAGCTGCAGCCTGAGCCTGACCACAACACAGCCTAATAATGAAATACTTCTGTTTTATTATTTATTGATATGTTTTTTATCATCGCTTATGCTGTGTTCGTGTGCCTAAAAACCTTTATCTAAAAAAAGGTGCTACTGGAACTTTAATTTACCTAATGGAGTCTTCCTGAGGGGATTAATAAAGTTTTATCTAATCTAATCTGGGAAAGAGGTGCCACTACTTTAAGTAAGGTAGGCAATCAAATATGATCAGAAGGCGGGTTACTGAGAGTTGTAGCATTACAAACTCAGTTTTGCAGAAACATTCCTGATGACACAAACAATCGCACTCACATTGTTACTCTGGTACATTTGCCTGTAAAATTTTGAATTGGCCAATGATCTCTCAGGGGTGTTTCATGGACATGCATATGTCTGTGTTTAGAACAGTAGTTATGATTTCTTTCTGGCTGATTCCTAATAATCCATCCATAACAGAGCCACATTTTAGTGCTCAGAATGATCTGATGTGACTGCACAGCTGGAGCCAGCTAAGTTGTACCCATCTGCTGCTGTCTGTACAGCAGTTTGGGTTTGGGCTGTGCAGCTAGCAGAGACTCAGCGTGCTGACAGTTCCTCATTGTCTCATTTTACCCTGTGTCACCCTGGATGCATGCAGATGAGCTAGGCAACACAGTGGTGTTAGCGCGGTGTCACTGTTATTAGAAATGAGGTCAAAGTCCTGCAATGACTTCCATGCTAAAAAGCCTGCTTCTTATTAGTAACGCCGCAGGTCCCCATTATCCTGGGACTGGTTATTTACTCTGGCCATGCAACTGTGGGTAACACTCAAGGTAACACCTCCATTATCACCCTAATAACTTTGGAATTAAACAACATGTTAACCACTGGTGACCTGTAGGCCACAGTTAAGTAAAACAGCTCAAATATGTTTAAATCCCCATTTAGTGGTTGAACTTTATGTCAGGATCTGACAGAAATCCCGACACACTGGCGTCACTGTTACAGTGCCACATACACAGTTGTCCCCTCTTCTTTTAATTTTTATTAAAGTCAGGATCACATATTGTAAAATCTAGATATTAATTCATTGCACTTTCACTCTGTATGAATTTCTCTGTGTGCACACTGCTAAATTAAGAGTCAGAGATGCTTCCATTATGGGCTGATCTCTGTGGGAAAATGAGACTAACACCTGAAGCAATGTAAGCCAACCATTTATTGTAAAAAAAAAAAAAAAAAAAAAAGATAAATAAAAACCTTGGCTTCCTCTTTTTCAAATTTT
>VUQK01024197.1:0-16131 GCA_015106715.1 Bujurquina vittata | reverse complement strand
AATTAAGTATTATAAATCTTCCTTCTGGGTCTGATGTAGTATTCCTAATAGTGAAGTTTATCTTATTGTTAATCAATATAGCTACACCTCTTTGTTTGGTGTTGTAGCAGGCTGCAGAGACTTGAATGATCAATGATATAATGCATCCAGCTCTGAGAGCCTTCTACACTCTCCAGCCTAACGCTAAAACACACTTAAATGGGGGACAACTCAATTGTTTAAGTGAAGAAAACAATACTTTTTGCAGCAGATTGGCTCCTCTCATTGATCCTGTAGTTACATGACGTATTATGTGAAGTATATTTTTGGGAAGGAAATCATCTAGAAGAGCCAGAATCAATATCAGTCTTTCAGTATAAACGGCTACAGTTTAGTAGCATTTACAGTATAGTTTTTTTTTTTAAATCAAATGACCATAACACAAAAAACAAGGAGCATCAGAGTTAGGGGAGTCCACATAGCCATGGGGCAGCACAGGGAGGACAGAATAGTTTAGGAGGCCACCCAGGCCAAGGGGCAAGACTTGGAGACAGTGACCAACAGAGGAAGCAAGGAAAATCCAGGTTGCCGGTAGTGTAGACAGAGAAGCTCTGGGGGTTGGCCAGTGGCAGAGCTGGGGACACACACGGGGCTGGCAAAAACAAAACACCTCTGGGGGCTGACCACATGATCAGTGGCAGGACACCAATGACAGTAAAGGTAACCGAACACCTCAGGTGGTTGGCGTCAGCGGTGGAGACCCTCTGGGGACTGACCCTTCTAGAAGCCGGTGGAGGTGAAGGAGTCTCACAGAGGACAGTGGAGGTGACAGGGCACTCCCAATGGGTTGACAGGAGGCTGGCATCGAAGACGACTTTCTGGAGACTTGCTTTGGCAATGGCAACAAGACACCTCAGACACTGGCAGCGTCAGAATCTTGTGCTCGGTACGGGTTCTTGACATTGAGGTGGAATGGGACCCACTGGCTCAGACTCTGGATTCTCTGGCAGAGTTGAACCATTTGACTCTTTGGCTCAGGACCCTTGGGACACTGCAGCTCTGACTCAGGTTGCTCTGGCTTCCCAGCATGCTCGGGATGCACAGGCTGCTTAGCAGGATGGTGCAGCCTGGAAACAGAAAACACAGTCTTTAAATTGGGTGGTTCAGAAATAGAAAAAACAGTTTGAGAATTTCCCAGCTCAGAAAAACTACTCAAAACCAGACTCAATACTCACAAGGACTGCTGGTTCTGGTTTGGTCTCTCCCTGGGACTTGGGATGACGGCGGGTGCCCTGCTTCCTCTGAGAAGAGGGAACTTGCGTAACTGGGGCAGGAGATGACCCAGAGATGATTAGCCTATGCTAAACCTCACTATTGGTTTTCTGGGAACACATGAATCCAAAACAAAGCTATAGAACCAAACAACAAATAAGTATTGGTTCTACAAGGTTCTAGAGAGCTCCTAAAACCTCCGGGTATATGCCCATGTTTGCATTACTTTGAAGCAAGTTTTCTCTCACTTTAAATCACTGTGATTGTGTCTGTGCTTTAGCTGTTCATGGCTGTGACAATAGACAGTATAAACAAGGAACATAACTTCTGGATTGAAGTGCCTTAAACCTGCATTCTTTTTAATGGCCACCTGTGGGAAATTCCTGTGGTTGTAGAAAAGGATGGCTCGTTCTGCGGAAGTCTACAAGCAAAAGGAAAGAAAGATCATGCAGGGAAATTCACCCTTGCTCATCACATCCCATTTCAAACACCAAGACGGTGAGCTCAAGGCTCCCACTGTCATGGTCATGGGTCTGCAACCCAGCACGTTAGGTTGGACTTTTTGAAACTGCAGATTTGAGCTTGTATTTCCCTTTTCTGATCCTTTTATTGTTAACTTTATGTGTCATGAGACATGTTCTTGGTTTGTTTGCTTGTGTCTTCAGGCCTTCTCAGTTTAGTTGAGTCTTGTTCCTGGTTTAGTTATGTTTGATTAATTATGTTCTAAACTTCTCACTGCTGACTGATTATGCCACATTATATTTAAGAAAAAAACAGCGGAAATGAATAAAATCTCAATTAAAATGGGACCTTTCTAAACATTAAAACAAAACTGAAACCAGCAAATCACCTCTAAAAATGAACTGCAGCAGTCTGACAACCAGCAGTTGGTTGCTAAAAACATCATTGCTGCTTTTCACCATTTCTGTTTATCTTTGCTGATACACTGTGTTCATTTACAAAGGACAATATGCCACATGCCTAAAGATAAAACTAATGTAGTACTAGTGTCGTGACATCTCCAGGGTCAGTATGGTTCAAATTTGCACAAAAATAGTTTTATCTATATACATGGCCTCCATGCAAGCCACAGATAATGTGCTTCTATATCCACTCATGCTGATGATACTAAAAGAAAAACAAATGAAGGAATAAAAAACTGGTTGTGTGCCTCAGTAAACCAAAACGTAGCCAGAAAATGTAGAGAAAATGCAGCAATTCAGTTTGGAAGAGCACAGTTCTGCGACACATTGAAATAAGCAGACATTTCTGTTTTCTTTCCCTTTGCTAGTAATATAAACAAGCCCTGTCACACTTGTTTCTTCCAGCTTCATGTTTTCATTCTTGGACCCTTTCATGCATGAATTATGAGAAACTCAGATATTTCTTAAGATATTTTTCCTGTGTGTTTTTATTCCTCTTATGAAAAAACAGTGCAATTCAAATGTTGTTTTTGAACCTATTTTGTCATAGTTCCAAACACGTCACCTCAGCTGGACACCATGCGTTTGAAGTTTGAACCAGACAAATATGTATTTAATTAACCAGTAACAGAAAATGATCATCAGCAGCATCCTCAGCTCGACTGTCGCTACTGCTGGTATTAACTAATCCTGATCCTGATAATTACATTCAAATGACAACTAAAATAACAAAAACAACTTTCCATGACTGGCCAGTAGATAGCAGTTTGTGAGATGATGCACAAGCATCCATTGTTTTGGCTGATATGCAACTATAACAACAAAACACATGCACATACAAGAGAGCAGCTTTTGAATAACTATCCAGTGTGCCTCAGATGACCATATTAGAGATCTCTTAATGACATCACACAGATCCAAATGAAACAGGAAATGGAGTGTTAAGAGCAGTCTAAAGCCTGAGCTTTTGGCTTTTAGGGTTATTTGAACACACACTGAGCTCATTACTTTGGCCCTCAGTGCAACAGTAACAGGTCCACTTTAAGATGTCTAAAACAGAAGTTAATCTCAATAAATGAGTAAATCCGATTCTTATACTAAATGTCATGAGTAACAACATGGCTCAAAACAATGAAAGGAACACTTTTTAATCAGACTTTAGCATCAAGTCAGTAAAACTTGTGGGATGTTGATCTGATCAGTTAAGCAGCAGAGGGGATTAACAGTTTCAGCTCATTAGGAGCCCCGACGTTGTCAGGCATGCATACAAACATGTGGGGGCCACACAAACTACTGAGCGCCCTTGTGAGACGCAACTTCAGCTAAATGCTCCAGCCTGCTGCATCATTTTTTCACTTTTTCAGGGTGTCTTTGAATTCAGCCTCTGCAGGTTGATCATTTCCATCAAACCACGTGGCATCCTTTTATTCCGAACACGTTACCCACCGAACACGCTACCCAGTCCATATCAGTGTAGGTCTGCAGTGAGATTTTTTTCCTCCTTTCAGATCTGATGCGTTTTTAAAAGTAAAATTTTTTTGAGCAGTGCAGATGATCATAGATAGGGGGTGGGCAATCTACGACCCGGGGGCCATACCTGGCCCACTGTTTTTTTAATCCGGCCCGCTGAAGATTGGTATAGAGTTACCCAAATCGAATCAAATCATAATCATGACTGATGCCGAGGATTCTGAGAATTGCTACAACAAACACGAGACTTTGATGCACTGGCAAAAATAACACTGTTCTCACTAAAACTAAATTTAAGTATTAACACTGCAATGCTTTATGTTTATGTTTGATATGTGTGCATCTGGTACTGGCCTGGCCCGGCCCAAATTTCAAAAAGTCAATGTGGCCCCAGAGCCAAAACCTTTGTCCACCCCTGTTCTAGATCTTTCTGTGGCTTTTTGTATTCTTTGTTGGGTGTTCATAATTGTGTTTCTTGATAATGTTTAACTGAACATTTTGGACTCTTGTTCCTGTTATAATTTAGTCTTGAGTTTTGATCATTTGGTGTTTCCTCTCCCGTCATGTTCTATCAGGTTAACTTCATTCATGTGTCTGTTTCCCCCATTTTTCACACTTCTGTTTTATTTTCTCGTCCCTTGTGTCTCATTTGGGCCCACAATTTTATACTCCACACAGTCTGCATAATCTGAGGATTGTGACAGATTGTGTGAAGTGTTTAAAAAGTAAAACATGAAGTCCAAAGTCCACTGGAAAACCCACAAAAGAATCCAGAAACCTCTCCAAACGAGCACGAACACATAAGGGTAGGTCGACAAAGCCTGAGGGGCTATTTATACACACGAGGGTGATAAGGAGATACGAAACAGGAGGGTAACGAGCTGTAGCTATCAATAAAGGCAATGAGACGGGAGAGGAAGTAAAATGAAACGCAAGACACCAGGGACAGGTAACTATCACAATAAAACAGCAGTGAGACCCAAAACTAAAGGACCTATGAATGAACTTAACCTCGAGAAACTGACAACAGGATGGGACACGAAACAAAAAACCCTTAAAGAAAAAACCTGTTAAAACTAAGACTAAATTATAACAGCAGCTAAAAACATAAATATGGACAAACCAAGAAAGCCAGTCTGACCCTGAACACCAGTTTAAACGAAGTCATACCAGCTTACTTTAAATACAATTACTAAAATTAGATATATAAAATACAAGCAAACACAGAATAGAAACAAATTCAGAATAAAAATATATTTAAGGAGTCTGTCTTTCTGGCTGATTTCAGATCAGTTTACAGGTGTTGGTAATTCTCCCTGAGTCTGGTTCAACATCCTGTCACAGCCACAAATAGATCACAGTAAAAATGCTGTTTTATTGGGACAAATTATTTAGGTATTGTCGGTATATTTACTTAAAAGAAAATCTTTCCTGTCACACATCATCCAGGTGAAATACATAATCCAACAATTCAAAGTCCAGTCGGGCTCCTCAGGAACCGATAAACTGCTGCTTTAATGAAGGAACAAAGTAGAAATGAATGTGCATTTAATGGGAAATAAATTGTTTTTCCAAGCCTAGTTAGAGTGAACCAGCTTCTAATTTACAGCATATGGACACATTTACACCTTTACATCATATCAGAGTGTTCAGTGAGCGATTTCTTATAAAACAGACACGAAGCTGGGTTTCATTTGAAGGAACTCCTCAGAGGTGCTGGTAGAAAAACACAAACTGTATTTATGGTGGAAATGTTTATGAAAGGCCTTTCCCTCATATTTTTAAGTTGAAGCAAGTTAAACTGCAATACAGGTGGGCTTCAATAATCATGTAATGTAATCATATACACATTAACAGCATTTGGACTGTACCCAGAGCGACCCACACATTTTCCTGGTTGTGACTCCCTTGATTCCCACGAGTTTTCTTCCAGTGTGCTCATATTTAAGTGCCTGTTAACTGATTCAAACACTGTAATTACATTGAAACCATGAGATTAAGTACTAACCATGAAAAGTCTGGCTCAACGATCATTAAGAAGCAACTCAGCACACAACAGTCACCCATTCTAAAGTGTGGATCTTCTGCCCATCCTTTTCTCTTCATGAGGAACAAATAAATGCTCTCTCCGGTTTGGCCTCGAGGAATCTGCATCAGCGGTAGCCGTCTTGTTGGTGGTTCACAGATGGGAGGAGGTGGAGAAGCAGAGCTTCAGAGTGAAAGGGTTGGAGCTGTCTGCAGGTCAGAGAGAACATGTTCAGTTTATTGTGGAAGCAGCTGAGAGTCACTTCAACATTGCAAACATAATGAACTTTGAATTGTCTTTATCTCCTTTAGGTGCGGCTCCATTTTCTTTACTCAATCTGTAACATCTAATGCTGAACACCAGCTGTGGCCTGTCCAGTGTCACGTGACAGGTTATCCCCTCCTAAGAGTGCTGACAGAAAATTGAAGAACTCTTATTTTAGAGTGACCTTTAATTCGGTCATCTTGTGTGGTTAGCAGGCTTCTTTCTTGGTAACCGGTCTTAATTGGTCTTACCTTGGTTTTCCAGCTTGAACATAGAAGAATGAATCATCTTATTTCAGAAATCTTTATGTTGAACTGACAGTTTAAAACTGAACAAAAACAAAAAACAAGCTCATATCTTTTTCATTTTAAAATTCTAATTCCAACATTGACACAGTTTAAATGTTAGAAAATTCACAGGTTAGCCTGTGAACCAGCCGTTGAGTGGCTGCTCACTGTTGTTGGGTGAAACTTGTTGCAGCAGGCGCTGCACCAAAGACCTCCCTGTGATAGCGTTGGTCTCTGACAGATTCCTCGCAGTTTGTATGGACATCCTCTGCAAACACTCACCATTTACTTTCTGAGGTGTAGCGAAAGTTGAAAAAGTGCAACACAAACCAAAATGGAGAAAGTTTATCTTCAAAATAAAAGTTGTCTCATGCTGCAGCAGAATTCATGGGGCACCGCCCCTTCCACAGTTTCACGAGTTGTTTTCTCACGTTTGCAGACGACTCCACGTCTTCCATGTAAACTATGTTAAGATTGACTTGTTGGCAGCTAAAGCAGTCACAAGGTCTCATGCTAGTGACTGCCAGTGACCTCCAGCAGATTTACCCGGGATCACTGCCTGGCCTCTAGGCCTGCATGATTGGGGCTTTAGCACTCAGTTTCACAGAGACTGCCAACAGCCTCCAGAAACCACCCAACAACATCTGGGGGAAATACTCATTTTTCCATAATAACTGTTCTCAGCTCTGTGGGACTGAGGCCATAGAAGAAGCTGTTTAACAGTTTTGATACATCTGAATACTTACTGTTATGGTCCCGGCATTTAGATCCTTTGCTGTGACTTTGGATCGATTATTGTATTTTCTGATCAGCACTTGGTGTCTTTATTCTCCGTTTGTGCTCATGAGTTATCTGCTGATGTGTTTCATTGGTTATTCATGCCCTCAGTTCTTAGTTTTAATGACACATAACATCAGTTTCTTTTTGTCTGTTAAGTCTGCATCTCTGTGGTTCTCACGTTATATTACTTCATGTTTTATTTGGTTGCCGTTGTATTTAGTTTTACTTCCTTTGTTTTGTCTGCCATGATTGGTTTCAGTTGTGCTTGTTTTCTGAGTGTTATAACCTTCAGTTTGCACTAATCCTTTGTTGTGTTGTACTGTTTGTCTGCTTTGTGTTTATTTATGTCATCATCCCAGTCTGCATTGGGGGTCCACACTTCCATTACATATGACACTTACTGGGTGTTCGGATCTGGTGGTGGTTGAGGACCGTCAGAGCCTCAACAGCTTCAGTTTTACTGTCAAACTCCAGCAGACCAGACAGAGTCTTTGAGCTGGCTGCTTGGAGGAACAGGAGGCCGAGGAAAATGTTGGCAACAAAAAAACAGAAACATGTCTAAGATTTCACTGTCAGGATAGATAATTCATTATCATTCATTTAAAAAATTAACTACTGGTTTGCTGTTTGGTTAAACTCACGTTTGGCATCAAAAACCTTGAACTTGGAGAAGGCTGGGATGCTGTGTTCACTACAGAGCTGTAGGCAGGAGACAGAGGAAAGCAGTCTTTTTTCTTTTCATTATTATGAATTTGAGCTAAAACTTGACTAAGTGTTGATTGTCAACATTTATAGTCACTGACCACAGAATAACTTGATAAAATCTTCCTGAACAAGGTTATGTCAGTATGAGCTTTACTGATCTCTTGAAGTATTGTGTGCTCTACGTAAAAACTATAAACTTTGAGTTTAATTTGGAAAAAACACACATCATGTATCCATTATCCTTAAATAAACCTTTCAAAGCTCAAGGTGTGCCACAGGGTTCCATACTCTGCCCCGTCTTCTTCTTCCCCTTCTTTCAGGAAGCCCACTTGGGGCGAAAAGTAAGTCAAACATTTCTCCACTTAAAAGAAGTCTCATACAGGTGTGACCTGACCTTCTGCAGCTGGTGCTGGCTGAGGTTGGGCGGGGCGTTGTAGAAGTGCAGCACGGCGGCGGGCGGCTGGATGATGTTCCTGCTGCTCTGTGCACTGCTGAAGCGGTTGTTTCTGGTTAGACTGAAGTCCTGGTAGCTACAGCTGCTGTCGCCCAGCTCGAACACCTGACTGGGAATCACAGCCTGCTGCTTGGACACGCTGAGATGGGACAGATGGAAGCATCCGTGATTGACAAAGTCATTTAAGCTCAAAAGGATGGTCGGACAAATCTGCGTGGAAGATTTAATGTTTTTTAATGGAACTTTAAATCTGTACCAAAACCCTAAATGCTGTCTTTAAATTGAAGGCACAGTTGGTGCTTACCAAACGTTGAGTTTCTTGCCAAACACCTTGATACCGTTTAGATGAGTCACAGCTCGGTCCACAGCATATTCATCGCCCATCTCTACCAGTGCTGTGCCGGGAATGCTCTTCATGAACTTCACCTTCAGGCACAAAATAGACTTTCTTTAGCTGAAGCGCTACCATCTTTGCAACATCCCAGCATGATAACTGCAGTATTTATTTTTACGTGAGTGTCACCATTCCCTTAGGCATGCCCCTATTGCTTGATGTGACACTTTCACACAACCCAGGATATTGATGCCTCAGCTCCAACACTCTTTTGAGTAGGCCTAGTTTCTCTAAGAAGGGCTGACTGGTTTCAAGGGCCTCTTTAATTTGCCTGGCAGCATGTAAGCATTAGCCAACTTGCCTGGCAGATGACACACTGACTCTATAAGACCTTCTGAGATACAACCTGGTGTATTCTCTTTTCTTTAGATGTCATCTGCTCATAAAAAGAAAGTGATCCACCTCCTCCTTGGTGTCAGTCAGATCATGTGCCAAGTTTATAAGGACTCTGTTTTATGCCAAAAGCACTGACACAGTAATAAACTTGGCTAATAGTCTGTCTGCAGATGAACTCCACGCCCAGAATAGAAGTGGGGATTAAGATTTATTAAAAGAAAATTATAGGGGCTGTTGTGCATTTTCACGTCAACATACGACCCTCTCTTCCCAAAGTCTCAGAGGACCCCACACACCTTCTCCACGTTGCCATAGAGACAGAAGAGGTTGAAGATGCGGCTGCAGTTCATCTTAGCAGAATGGAGGCCGCTCACCATGGCAACAGAGCTAGAAATGCTTTGGCCGAGGAATGGGGAAGAGGATGTGGGAGCGGTCTTATGGAGGAGCAGTGGGTAGGAGATCCTCTCCTGCACCTCCTCACTGCTCCTCCTGTTCCTGCTGTTAGCAGGTAGAGGCAACAGGGGGCAGTGTGGGCCTGCAGAGAGAGACATGTTCAGGCAATAATCTGTAACAGTATGAAGGACTCAGTGAAACAGCTGGAACAGCAGACAGTACCGTAGCCATTGGACGGATGCTCTCCCAGTATGGCCTGACGCTGCCTCCCCTTACCCCGCTCTGTAACACACATTTAGTCAAATGAGAGCTGACAGGAAGGTTGTTGCCAGCGGCACCGTCACACAAACACACAGAATCCTGTTCCATCACTTCAGTGGACGATTTATGGTGTGTCCAAACTCTGTCAGCCTGTCAAGCAGCGTCAGGCCCCCTCCTCTCCACCATCACACAGATGTGGGAGAGGAACACGCAATTTTGCTTTTCTTTACTAGCAGAAGCACTTGTTCTGTGTACAAACTCAGTATTTTCAAGGAGACAAGGTTTCTTTTAAAATGTTCAGCTGCTTCCAACCCCACCTAACCCCACCCAGTTACTGTTTACACATCAGATTTATGACGTAGTTAGAAAACAGGAAAGAAACAAAAACTGTAACCCTAGCTACTGCCTGCATAACCTGATGAAGAAAGAGCTTTAATTGTCACATACATTTACATGCAGTGAAATTCAGTCTCTGCATTTAACCCATCACACATAGACAATGTAGTACACAGTACAACATGGAGCAGGGGGCAGCTAGAAAGCGCTCGGGAAGCAACCTGGGGGGTTAGGGCCTTACTCAGGAGCCTACAGTGATGCCAGCCTGGGGATTCGAACCAGTGTCCTCTCAGTGATGAACCTGCTTCTTCCCGTCTAGGCCACCACTCCCCCTTGCTAACTTGCTAACCTGATAACCTTTAATAAGTGCATTCTAGTGGGGACGACCAAAGTTCAAATACTGAGATCTGGAAAAACAATTCATCTGAATCAAAGGTTCACAGATTTTTCTACTTTGAGTCACTGAGCGCAGATATCCCAAGCTCCTCCTGCGGACTTCCAGGGCCTGATAAGTGAGAATCTTTCTGGCGTGGTCCCAGTCTGGGAATTTCTTCCAGCTGGATATGCTGTGAAAACCACCAGCAGAAGACACCTGGGAGGACCACCTGGCTGCTTCATCAAAGAGGTGTGGCTCTCCTCCAAACTAAGCTCGGTAAGCCGTATCAAAGGGTGAGACTGCAAACAGAGGTGGATGAAAACCTTTGCAATCGTTCTTTCAGTTAAGCTAAGTGGCATAAGAGAAGTTTGGTCTTCCAGCTACTTTGTGGAAACCTCCACATTATGTAAGGGTTAGGGTGAGGGTTAGGTTTGGATATAAAACTCAGCTGTTAGGTCAAAAGAAGACTTGCACTTATTGGGGTAAGGGTTAATTGGTGATTCTAAATCGCCCACAGGTGTTAGTGTGAAGGGTTGTCTGTCTCTCTGTGGCCCTGCAGCAGGCTGGTGACCTGTACAGGTGCACCTCTCGCCCTATAACAGCTTGGATAGGCTCCAGCCCCCCCACGACCCAGAACAGGATAAGTGGAACAGAATGGATGGATAATTCTATGTATATAATATTCAGCGTTGCTGCAGTTTAGCTATCCAATGTTACCATTACTACGAGGAGGCATTACTCTTAAATATGCCTAGTAAGCATTAATTACAGGAAACAGATCAGAAGCAAACCGTATTTTGTTTTTTTCAGAGTCATGGCTGCTGTGTAACAAATGTAACTCTATATCGTGTGCTCAGAGCTACAAAAAAAACCCCATAAAAAACTGCAGGTCAGAATCGGATTGTTGCTCTGTGCTCAGAAACATTCATAGAAAAAAAAATGAAATGGAGAAAACGCTTGAATCCAGCTGCCTCCCCAACTTCACAACTCCACTGAGTATGTCAGAATCCATCAGTGTGTGTGTGTTTGGTGTGTGTTTGTGTGTGAGCAGAGCTTAGAGAGGGAGTCCTACCTCGGTGCAGGAGGAAGGGTTTGGTGTAATCCCAGCTGGTGTTGTCGTTGCGGATGACGTTTAATCTGCTGGGCTGCAGTGGGCGACAGAGCACAGCACCTCTGTGTGGGTGTGTGTGTGTGGGCATGAGAGTATGCATGTGTGTGCTTATTAAGGGCTGTGTGTGTGCGTGTGTGTGCGTTTACCCGAGCGTATTCGATCTTGAGCGTGCAGCAGCCCGCGTAGATGTCAGCTCCATTCAGAGCCAGTTTGGCCTTCTGAGCATCGTCCACTGACTCAAATGTTAACAAGCTTGTTAAGGTTGACTCATCAGGATAACGAGCGACGGGCCAATCAGAGGAGAGAAACAAGACCAGTGCAGCCCTCAAGGGAGTGCACTGTCAGCTTTAATGAACTGAAATTTGATCCGGCATCAACTAAACAAATCCTCTTCTACTGCCCTCTGTTCATCACTTTGTATCTAAGAGTCTATTAAGCAGAATGAAAACACATGCTGACATCGTTTAGCTAATCAGTGATATACCTGAAAAACACACACACACACACACACACACACCCACACACACCCACACAGAGGAGGCACCTGATACAGACCATTAATACAAGACACCACATCCTTAAAGATGAGCTCAGAGGACGTGAACACAGTCTGCAGTCAGACACTGTCACAATGGCACTTATGAATCTCCATCACACACACACATACTCAGAAATTACAAACACACACACACACGCAATATCAGGATATTCCACCATGGCCTGGATGCCGTTGCGTTTGAAGATGACAATTCGCAGGACATTACCAACTGGGTTACACACAGTGTACAACACATCCTAAGAGAAAGACATAGCACAAAGTAACAATTTACTGCATTCTGTTTCAACTTTAAAGTGAGTTAATGTGACTAAATATAAAAGAGGCACACTTATTTGATGTTATTTTTGACCTCTCTTTGTCTTCCCAGCATGCACTGCATTAAGCTTACATCATTTTACGCAGTAACAATGAGACTCAGTGGAAGCTCTGATCGCAAAAAGCCTGATGTGGTTATTTTAGGAGAGGACAGATGTATAGGCAGAGCAGAGGTACATAGTGTTTGGTGTCCTAGATAAAGTAAGATAACTTAGATAACAAAGACGGGACATACATATAGCAGACATTTTAGTACCAAACAAACAGGATTAGAGGTCTTTGAAAGGTTCTGGTGGCTCAGATGGCAAAAGGTTTTTATTTCCAGTGCATATGAAAGACCTAACTGAAGCTGAAAATATGGTAGGTAGGAGTGGTAGGTGTGGCAAAGGACTCACAGTGGTGATGGGGTACAGAGGGTTCTGTATGGACAGCAGCAGGACCTTGTTTCCACTGGAGGGGTCGTCTGCGTTGGTGGGTCTGGTGATTCTCTGGCTGGTAGAGAAGTTGAAAAAAGCCTGCTGCTCAGCGACGTAAACGGCCTCACGGGTTCCACACGACACGCAGCGCTCGGCACTCTCCACGCTGTCAAACTCCACCAGAGCCTGACGTTTGAAAGGCATCATCATTACGTAACTGTCGACAGAGCGGAGGAGCGTGGAGGTTAGAGGAGGTGCATCATTGTACAGACTCATCATTCACAAGTGGAAAATGTTCAAGTTGCCAATCTCCTTAGGACCGAATTCACTCTGAGGTCAGACCCTGCAGTGCTCAGAGAAAAAAATCAAGGAGCTCCACCTCGGACTCCACAGGCCTGAGTTAGCATGTTATATGTTAAAGTCCATGACAGTACAATTAGAAAGAGACTGAAAAAGTATGGCTTGACAGGAAGGGCTGCAGGGGAAAGCCTCTTCTGTCTAAAAGAGCAAGGCCGAGCAGCATGACTTTGCTTTGCAAAGCTGCATGTGAACAAACCAGAGTGGAGATGTTTGTCTATAATGCACAGCGACACATCTGGCAAAACCAAACAAAGCATATCAGCACAAACACCTCAGACCAACTGTCAAGCACGGTGGTGGAGGGTTGATGATCTGGGCTTGCTTTGCAGCTATAGTATCTGGGCACTGTGCATTGACCCAACCATGAACTTCTCTGTATACTGAAGTGCTTTAGAGTTCAATGTGAGGCCATCCAGGGGTGTCAGCAGCCTTGGGCGTCTGGGAAACTGTCTCAGATACAAACTCAGGCTGCTGAATCAGAGGCTCTCAGTGTTAGGGCTACAACCTCTGACACACAAAGATTCACACACTTCACACTTTTTCACAGCAGATCAGAGTAACACATTCATCTGTGCACTTTGTAACATCCACATGAACACACTGGAGACTTGAGGTTCATTATTTTGCCCAAGGATACTTAGGAGCAGCCAGGAATCAAACCACCAGTCTTACAATTAGTGGGTGACCTGCTCTACCTTCTGAGCGACCCCGAGATACTACACAGAATATGTTGTGTGAAATAAATGTAGATATGGGGTGGCTCAGGAGGCAAGATACTGAGCCAAAGTTGCTCCTGATGAGTTCATGTGTGTGTGAATATAACTATGAGGCTGTCTCGCAAATGACTTCAACATTTTTTTCTTAAGGTTTTATTACTACAGCTTAAAATATGAACCATTAACAAACAAGAACTCAAATTGCATTGATTTTTTATTTCAGTATCATTCTGTGACTTCAACCTTAGGTAGCACATAATGTTTGACATTTTTTATATTAATTTTACTATAAAATATAGTAAATAGCTTTTAAAAAGGTGCTGTTATTAAGTGAAAATCCAAAAGATTTTAGGCCTGGGATAAGCCCCTAATGCTTCACAATCCTAGCAATGCCCTGAGGTGTTTTATGACATTTTATGATAGTGTAATATGTTGTTGATCTGACATTGCCTTTACATGCTGTCAGCACCTGTTAAAGACTAGATAACTTTGTATGTCTTGATACGTAAAATCTTAGCACTGAAAAAGGATCTGCTTTCTTTTCACCCTGTTTGACACAATCAAAACTTTCACCAGCAGATTATCATAAAAGGGGCACTTAGCTGTCAGTTTTTGTTCCAGCTGTGATCACTTTGAAAGCTGTGTTGGGGATCAAATCACCACAAAAACCAGGTGAGATGATTGCTGTAATAATGGTTTTGCTTTTTTGTTTTTTCTTCCAACATATGAACTTGAAGACTGACTGCTTATCAGGCAGCTCAAAAAAAAGAAAAGGAACACTGAAAACACATCAGATCTCAGTAGGAAAAATCACACTGCATATCTACACTGATATGAACTGGGTAATGTTAACGACGCCATGACGTTTCATGGAAAAGAAAATGATCAGCCCACGGAGGTTGAATTCAATGACACCTTGAAAATCAAAGTCAAAAGAGGATGCAGCAGGCTGGAACACTTTATGGAAATTTCACTGCAGCAACTCAAAAGATACTCAGTAGTTTGTGTGGGATGATGGATGGTGTCCGGGGGGATGTCCTCCCATATGTGGACAAGGGCATCACTGAGCTCCTGAACAGTCTGAGATGCAGCCTGGCAGTGTCAGATGGACCAAAACACAATGTCCCAGAGGCGTTCTATTGGATTTAGTTCAGGCGAGCGTAGGGGATAGTCAGTGGTATCAATTCATCCTCCGGGAATACTGCATATGCTCACCAGACGAGGCCGGGTATCCTTGTGTACCAGGAGGAACCCAGAACCCACTTCATTAGCATGGGGTCTAGCAATGGGTCCAAGGATTTCATTGTGATACCTGATGGCCTTGCCTAGCCTGAAGAGGTCTGCACGTCCCTCCATTGATATGCCTCCCCAGACATGTGAAAACCATCAGGCTCCACGATGCCCTCAGGCCTAAGGCAGATACTGATTCTGCTGATGGGTTAAGGACCTTCTACAGCCCTTTCCAGCTCTCCTAGAGTTCCTGCCTGTCTCCTGGAATCTCCTCCATGCTCTGAGACTGTGCTGGGAGACATAGCAAACCTTCTGGCAATGACACGTATTGATGTGCCCTCCTGGAGGAGCTGGACTACCTGTGTCCAGTCTAACTAGGATGCACTGGTGTCATACAGTTTGTCTACAGTCTATGGTGGGAACCAGGAAGTCAAAAGTTAATAGATTTTTATATTTTTTTATGAAATTTAATGGACACTTTCAAGTTGTTATGAAGTCTCTTTTCTTTTATTGCAGATAAATAATTTGATCAGTTTTTGTCAAAAAAAAACTTGTTGCAAATGTCTAAATACCAAGAACTTAAATGTAATACTTTACTGACACAACCAAAAGTTGTTATGGACACTCATACTCTTGGTCCTGCTGACAGGGATGCGATACAATGACAATGATCTCAGTGATGATACCAATAGCACAGTTTCCACTAATGAAACTTCAGCAGTGCAGACGAGTGAAAGTGATGCTGAAATGCATAAACGCTGCACCTGACACAGCAACACACTTGTTGTGGTGAACATATGTTTATCAGGTTGTTGTGATTGACAACAGAAACGCATAAAACTGCACATAAATACGAAATTCAGCATAAATGACTAAACTAAGCCCCACCTGCCACAGAAAAAGACAGATTAAATAAGTCCAAGTACTGTAAGTGCCAGTTACATCTAGATCTACCATAAGTCATTTTCAAACTGTATGACAGAACACAGGGTAGGGGTATTCAATTAAAATTTAAAGAGGTCCAGAGAGACAAAATTTAATGACGCCAAGGTCCAGAAGTCACACCAATTAACATGATATATATATATATTTATATATATATATATATATATATATATATATATAAATAACAACTATATATATTCACAATTATTAATATGTATTAACA
>VUQK01024196.1:5477-25244 GCA_015106715.1 Bujurquina vittata | reverse complement strand
GTAGCTTCTGCATGTTTTACAGTATTTCCATTAGGACTGAAACGATTAATTGGATTAATCGTGATTAATCGATTATTAAAATAATCGACAACTAATTTAGTAATCGATTAATCGTTAACTGGAGTACAGACTCAAAAAACGGCCATTAGCTAATTAAAAACAACATATTCAGAGCAGTAATTAAGCCAAAACTGTACAAAATATATATGAAATCACCTTTGTCTGTAAATGTTTTACCCAAAACTCCTCAAGTGGAATACTTTTAGCTACACCTGGTTCAAATTAACTGAAAAAAGGCTGTTATTGCATTTTAGGCAATAAAATGTTTATTTCCTATTTTGAAAAATTAATTGAATTCTTTGTTTATTTGCATCTTTTAATGTATTTCTAACATTTTATAAAAAAGGCTTAAGTGGTTTGATGAAAAATCTCCAGAATGTGCCTTTTTAAAAAAAAAATCTGATTAATCGATTAATCGTCAGAATAATCGATAGATTAATCGATCACTAAAATAGTCGTTAGTTGCAGCCCCAGTTCTATGCTGTGGACTAGTGCTTTTATTCCTTTTAGGGGCAGTAACTCCTTAAAACACGATGACTTGAAGGATAATGTGATTGCAGGAATGCAACACCTTCATAGCCCCAGCGCCGAAGCACACGCTGAAGATTATTCGGAAAGGCTTTTCAGTTGGTTTTAATAATACACCTGTGGCATCATGTGGCTCAACACGATGCCTTTACATATGAAATTTGGTTCTTTTTATTCAGACTGTTAAAGCAACACATCTGACTCTGCATTGATCTAGTGGAGAATACACATTTTCCCCTGGCGACTGGTGGTTGCCAGATGGTCACCAACCAGTTTCCAGGTCTTTGTGACTGGTAGGGGTTCCAGTGTTTGTGTGGGACAAAGTGGGATGGATTAACAATGCTGGGAGGTAGTCAAATGTATTGCATGTCAACAAATACAATAAGAATAAAAGGAAGCTGAAGTTTGTCTTTATGCTCTCATGGAATAGTCTTTATGAACTCCTGTATTAGCTGATACCAGACTGACTGGCAACTACTGAGTGATTTAGTTTAGGTGGAGGAAAAAAGTGTTTCCAAAGCAACAAGGCAGCGCTATCAGCTGCTATCAGCCATCTGGTTTCCTTTCAGCACAAGTGCCATATAACTGCTGAGTGCTTCTCAGAGACACACGGCATCACCCTTTTTCTCAGATGGTCCATGCTTTAATTTAAATGCACTTGCAGCTAATTTTGTTATTGTTGCAGGTTTTCGGGTCGCTTACACGTAATCACAGTTCTGGAGTGCTGGAAGCAACAGCGCAGCTTCAGGCAGATTAACAAACCTGATAAAGAACTGTTGGAAATGACTAGATAAATAGTTTTACAGACTTCACACATTACTCAGTGAGTCATTTGAACTCTAAAGAGTGGCTGCACACAGCAGTATCCGATAAACTCATGGCTGTTATGGAAAGCCGGAGTAATTGTAGGAATAATAAGTGGTCTTGTTTGGGTGCACTGAAGCTACTTAACCATGCTTATCACTGCTCACGACATACACAGCTGTGGTCAAATGTTAATATCCGCTCGTCAGGGGCATGAATATCATGGTAATTTGGGGCTTTTAATGATTTTTTTGAGCTGTTCTTTTTCCAGGGGGGAATGAGGCGCTCACAGCAGAGCTCCATCTTTAATAAAGTGCCAACAGGGATGACACAGTAAGCCCAAACATACCAGTGCACAAAGTCCCATTTCCCACCATTCCTTTGGGGCAGGGACCACAGCCGTAGGAGCCGAAGCTGTTGAAGCACTGTACTCCAGGAAAACAGGGCTTCCTTTCACACTCATTGATATCCTCCAGGCATGTTAAACCTGCCACACACACACACACAGAAACCATAACTGTGATCAATCCTCTTCAGCTGCAAACATGAATCCGAAACAGCCCAGTTGAACTAAACAGAACCTGCTTTATGTGTATTTTAAACATCAAGGCGTGTTTTGTGTTCATTTTTGATTAAATGTGTAGATTTTTAATCATTCTTACCTCGCAGTCCTGCAGGACACTCGCACCTGTACCCACCCACTGCGTTGATGCACTTGTCGCCCATACACGGAGCCGACAGACATTCGTTTACGTCCTCGGCGCAGAGCTCGCCCCGCGTACCCTCAGGACACACACACAGGTACTTCCCACTGCCGGCGGGGAAGTTAATATCCGTCACGCATGAGCCTCCGTTCTGGCAGCCACACGGCACCACAGCAATCTGTATGACAGATGGAAAACACAGATACGGCTGAGGCATGTCTGGATTTTTTTAATATCTAACAACATCAGGGTATCATATTTACGCCAGCAGACCACTGCTCGACAACTTAACTCCTCTCTACCTCCACAGTGACGCTGCTCTGGGCGTTGCACTCGTCGGACATTGTGAAGCGCACAGAGCTGCTCGCCCGAAGCTTGTCCTTCAGGGGAACTGATGGGACCTTCCAGATAAGGAGGCCGGCAGGGGAGAGGACGGCACCTTCCGGCCCCTCTTCCAGCTGGAAGAGGAGCGCCGAACCCTCGGGGTCTGATGCTGCAAACTGGAAGACAAAGTTCTCGCCGGCAAATGTCCGCAGGTCGCTTTGAGGTTGGTGGAAAGTCGGAGGCTTGTTGACTGAAAATGCAGACAGAAACAGACCAAGACGCACTTCAGCCCACCTCTTATTCCCACCTTACTATTTACTGTCTTCCAACTACAAGCGTTTGATGACAGGAGCTTCCTGTCCTGAAATAAGCTCTTTACATGCAAGCATGGTTTGGGAAAAACATGCCTCCAGGCTCTTTCTGGAAGAATCATTGTAAACACGCATGTCCACATCTGGATGGGGCTCGAGCTTGTTTTCCAGCTGCATTTCTACAGCAACATCATTCATCGAACGAGATCTCACTTTCAACACAACGTTTCAGAGGGGGGAAAATGATAATACCAGGAAACACCTCCCCAGATTTGACTGTCAAGTATTAAGAAACTGAGAGGATGAGGAGATCTTGTTAAATTTGATGGTATTTTTCTGCCTTCATAATTCCATCAGATTTTGATCCACCATGAAATACCATCTGGAAAAGCGTCTGACTGACAACATCTTAATTTTTCAGCTTGACAATGATCCCAAACACACAGCCTATGCAGTGAAAGCATAGCTGGATAGAAAAACACACAGTGCGCTGAAGAATAAAGGTGCTCACACCAAATATTGACATTCAAGCTCGTTAGGAATATGCAAACTGTTTTTGTTTGCACGTTTCGATACATCTCTGCACCTATTTTCCATTTTAGGGGTGGCTCAAGACTTTTGCACAGTGCTGTATAGTCATTAGATAAGGTAAATTTGCAACTATTTTTGTATTAATGCATCAATCTCTGTCTTTTACTTTGTAGTTGCTTAGTGAGAAGTATATGTTGTACAGTATAAGTTGAGAAATAATAAAATCTAAAACAAATTACTCATCTTCTAAAGTTAATTTTTAATGCTGAAAGTGTGACTAAGTGATGTGTTGAACCGATCATTTGTTCCAGCGTCCCGTTGCTTTTTTCAGGAATCTCGTCAGTCTGTGCTGCTATGGAAACCAGCCATGTGATTTACCCCCGCTCTCAGAGTGTTAAGCGACAGGTCAGGGCATGCTGGGAAACCTAAACCTCCGCGTCTTTGATCTGCTAATGGACACAAACAGGACCGCAGCGGGACGGCTGCCACTGCACTACACAGTAAGATAAATGTTGTTGTACCTGATGTGATCATGAGTGGACTGCAAGTCGGGTATAAAATCAAGTATACAGGGAGAATTTAACGACTGCTGTGTGTTTGTTTTTGCAAATGAGCTTGTTCTCCTTTAATAGGGGGAGATCCATATGGAGTTGTTTGTACCTTGGTTCACAGACCAGGTGAATTTGGAGCTGTTGGGGTCACAGAGGAGGCAAGGACTGCTGGGACTGGCGTCTCCTGCTGCGAAACACATCCCATCTATGTTGCACGTCCGCTCCTGACGAACAGAAACAGAATAAAACAAGAACAGATCTGCTCGTGTACTCACATTTCCAACATTTCGTTTTAATATCACCATGTTTTTATGTCATGAAACGCTTTTTTTTTTTAAGCTGTTTGCTTTGTAATGAACAGGAAATCAGCTCTAAACACACATCCCTACTTAAGTTAATTCAATTTGGCTCAACTTTGGCAGCCTCTCGCACATCTCTTGGTGTCTGCAGCTGTTTTTTGTGTGTTTTCGCTCTGGGCTGTTTGTCTGTCTCCCATAAAAAGCAGTTCCAGTAACAACAGGACCCCTTCTGTACCTCTTTTCAATGAATGTAATGAATGCAGAGATCTTAAATAACCAACTGCTGCTTTATTCGTTCAAGCAGCAGACTGTTTTGCCCCCCCCCCCAAACAGCATGTAAAATGCTTCACCACACATTTCCACTAAACACCCACTGAATCACATCTGTCTCCTCAATCAGCGTCTCCTACTCACATAAACAAAGATTAGAGTGTCCAGGTTTTCCTAACATGTCACCTGTGGAGGTGTATAATAACAGGGCCGACTTGATGCTGAGGTTATATAATGGGAGACCCTCTAATACTAACCAGGAAATGCAGTACAGTTATATTCATGTCTCACAGCCTATTGCATGGGCCTCCTGACTCTTCCAGTGCCAAACAGCTGTCCCTCTGCCCTTCCAGTATAAGACTGTGGTGCTGTTCTTCAGCTGATGGCTCGGTATAAGGTGTGTTTTAGCAATGATGAGTTTGTAGGTACAGGTCCCACTTACACACTATTGTTACTCTTATTTATACACTGTAAATGTAACAAGGATATACATTTTTGCTCTAATGTGGAATTGCTATCAATTTTCTGCTGACTATTGAATTCAGGATCATGGGGGGTGGGGCTGGAGCCTATCCCAGGTGTTACGGGACGAGAGGTGGGACGCACCCTAGACACGTCGGCAGTCTATCGCAGGACTCGTTTGATTTATGACCTTAGCGAACATTTTTATGGTGAGTTTATGGTCTCAGTCAATAGTTTCAAGTCTTTTCTAAGATCTTTGTCACACAGACCTAGAGACCGGTTGGCAACCATCTGGCAACTAGTGGTTGCTAGGGAATAGTGCATATTCCTCAACCAGTTGGCGAGTGGCTGATGGTGTGACTGTGACTGATTATTTGTCTCTCTGTGTTAGTCTGCCATCATGAGAGAGCTGAGCCAAGGGTGAAGACTTCTTAATGCATTAAATCATAAAATGCCCAGGAGTAAATTGAGCCTGGATGTTAAATCTCCAAACCTGGCTGTCTGCATCTTAGTGCTGTTAAAGAGGAATCCTTTGACCTGCACAGCACTATGTATCAGGAATACTGATACTGGACCGTTGGACGAATATGTAAGATACTGTACTTTGTAACGTACTTTGTTTACCTTGTTTTACTTTAAAAAACTGCAGTAATTAAATGTATCCAGTGGGTGAAATTCTGAAGTAAAACAACTGTTTCCTATGATGGAAATGATGGCAACATTATAAAACATTTATAATACATTTTGAAAATTGAAGTGGCTAATGGGATTTTTCAAATCAATAGTTCTAGCAATTTCACACTAGCAACTGCCAGCAATCACCAGCAACCAGTCCCCAACTGGTTGGGGAATATATATTTTTCCCCAGTGGCTACAGGTTGCCAGGGGGGGTGATGAGGAGTCTCTACACTGAACACTGTTCAGTTTGTGACTTATTGCTCATTCTAAAGTAAAATATAAAAAAAAAAGCTGGCCTACTTTTGTATTTCACTTTCTTGCAATCTCAGAATAATGACAAACAATTTTGGCTTCTTTTTAGTTCCATCTGCTTAAATTGGAATAATTATAATAATTTTCATTAAAATGGTGGCACATAGACAACTTTTGATGATGAAAAACATTGTTCCCTTTTGTATGCGAGTTACCTTTAACTTACAGAGTCCTGAGTGCGAGGCCTCACAGACCTGACAAATGCCGTCGTAGATTGTCAGCACCTTTGCCTGGCTGTACTGGGAACCATCATTGGTGACCTGATACAGACGATAATGTAAAGACATCCTGATGAAACAGAAAAAAAAAGACACTTTAATTCTACGTTAATATGAAAATGAGTCTTGCCTTAATCTCCCAACGTGCGTATGGTTTGTCGTTCATCATGAAGTCTTCCGTAGTGATGGCAGTGGTGCTCAGTGATGGTACGGCACAGTCTAAAGCCTTGGAGCTGAGGAAGGAGGCTTTAGTTCGCTGTTTTTCCCCTGGAACCCAGGCTTTGTTTATGTACTGCAGAAGGAATTCAGAGGAAAGATTAAAAATGAAAAGAACACTAACACTTTAGGTTTGAAATCTCTTAACCTGATTTTAGCCTTAGCCCCTCTTCACCTTGAGTCTGGTGGCATAGCAGCTCAGGTCAGGAGAATCAATGAAGCCGAGGCCAAAGACCCGAATGCTGCGACAGTCGTGAGCTCGAATATCGCAGAGTCCACTATTCTCCAAATCCGTTATCTCAACCGGCTGACCTATTACAAGAGAGATTGGTTGAAAGTCAATGAAATGTGTTTTTCTTTGACTTTCAAGAGATTAGTGCCAGTAAGACTTTTAATCAACTTTAATGTATGCAGTCTTTGTCCATGATACTCACTGATGGCCAGGCTGCAGTCATGGAAGCTGTAATTGGGATAGCACTGACAGCCCCATTCCGTACACTCTCCATTTCCATTGCAAAAATTGGGGCATCGCAGGGCTGTCACCACTTCCCCGAATGCTCCTGGTGGACTAGCCATCTCCAAGGCTCTATGGGTCCGGTTTTCCAGCAGCCTTCTCTCGCACTCGTTTTCCAGGTAAGGCAGCAGCGCTTCCTCCCAGCCCAGGTCATCTTTCAGCTGCAGGTCTAGCATGCAGAGATCCACTGCCTCATCCAGACGGCGTCCCAGCAGCTCCCGACACACTGCTCCGACAGTAGAGTTGGCCAAAGCCAGCTGGCACACTTCAAGGGCTTTAGCCGAGGTCAGGCCACTTGGTGTGGGCCATGTGGGTTGCACCGCTGGTCGAGTTTCTGCCAGGTGATCCTCTGGGAAAAAGTAAGCGTAGCCCTCCAGATCAGCCTGGCTGAGGCTTTGTGCCATGAACACAGGCTGGAATTCAAGTGATGCCTGTCTCTTTGGCCTGTCAACAGAAAGCAGAAGATCTTTCTTGAACTCACCATCCAGTTCAAGATCACTGTCATTGGTTTGCTTGTTCTTGCCATGAAACCAGAGGTGCTTCCTCTCGAGAGGGTGACTCTTGGAGAGAGACATATCCAGAACGCTTTCCTCTCTTTCCAGGCTCTTGATGTATTCCACTGTTGTGTCCATGGAGGGGAACACAGATGTATAATCCACATTATCATATTCTATGCACTCTGAGCGAGCAGAGGGATCATACAAGTTTCTTATCCCCCTGCCAGTATCTTGAGAAGTTATGTATCCTGGATGGCACTGACAGAAAGGACTCCTGACCTCCTGTGTCATCCCAGGAGGTGTTTTGTCAAATAAACTCTCACCAGGAGCTATCCTAAAACACAAAAAGGAAGGGAAAACAAATAATTTTGTGGAGACTTTGGCTGAATCATGTTAGCCCTAAGAAAAGTTTATAACTTTGATGATTAGAGTCTACATTGTGTCCCAGGCTGACCTCCAGGTCTCAATGAAGCTATGCAGGTCATCAGGTCCGTAAGAGCTTCCATCGGATGTCTGGAAATCATTGTTGCCATTGTGGTCGAAGGTACCGCAGAGGCCTTGAGTGTTGCTGTAATCCACACTGGGTGCCCGGACAGACAGACTCATCCCCCAGTCGCCAACATCAGCCCTAACAAAGGCCCCGGAAGGAAAGATCAACTACAAGAGGAGAGTCACATCCAACAGCTAGTTAACATAGTCTCCTCATGCAGGTAATAAAAAATTACTTGATTTTTACCATTAGCCAAACAAATAGACACCAGTTTCAAACTGTCCAGATACCTACGGTGACCTTCTTCCCTTGGTGTGACTCCAGCACCCTGACCCTGCTCCCCTCACTGTCGCCGAGGTTCTTAAGGGCAAGCTGTGGCCTTGTTTCCTGTAGCTGGCCATTGCACATGTCAAAGATAGCAAGCTCGTTCCCCTCTCGCACCGCAACCCCACAGTTGCATGCAACAGAGTAGTGTCGGCTGCCACAGTCCCACTGGCGAGAATGGACTTCGAATTCTCTGATGAGGCTCCGGTAAAGGACAAACGTGCCAGTCTGGTGGTTCTCATATCGCCTGAAAAAGACATGCAGCTATTTGAATAAATCCTGAGTTTATACCAGATTATCAAAGCTGAGTACAGTAACTGTTATTTATTGGACGAACAGCCTTATGAATGGATTCGTTTGATGAAAAACTGGTGGTAAATTACCTGCCATCTAGTGTGATGACATGCGGGTCAGTCAAAGAGTAGCAGATGGAAGTGGGAACATCCTGGACCATAACCTGGGGGGTGGGGAAGAGGTCAGCAGAAGAAAGATTAAGGGGGCTTTACCCTCTGACCCTGTGGCCTTAGGATTTGATGTTTTCACTCAACAGAGATGAGAAAGCTCTTCTACAACAGGATCCTCAGAGACAGCGTCTGGAGGGCTGACATCACGTCTTACATAATGTCAGAGCTTGTGTGGACACAACTAATGAGCACTTAGAGAGGCACTCTTTAAACATTATGTCAAACCATCAGACAAGTGCACATTGGGTCCTAAACCCCAATCTCCTCTCCAGTTTTACAAAGAACTGCATAATTGTGTGTATATGTAAACAATATGATGGAAAAACCTGCTATTTGGAGTCATTGTACTACTTCTCTCTAATTAACGTTATACTTTCCTTCTTCATTTAGCTTGGGGCGCTGGTGCCCTCTTCCCATTAGGCATACTGGAATCTATTAAAAGACCACTTGAAGAGCCCTTATTTATCTTGAGGGACTCCAAGAACCCATTTAAGGATTGTGTTTAATGCAGGACCCTAGCACAATGCATCCATGGTGCCGCAAACCCAGCTTTTATCTACTTATGACCCTGGAGATCTTGTAAAAAGCTTCTTAAAGGCCAGAGGAGAGTCCTTATTTGACAGTTTCTTCAAAAAAACAAAACAAAACCCAAATTCCTCTTAAGGCTTCTCCTCCTCAGGGCTTCCCTCCATGATGCTCAAGAATGGACTGAAATTGTTTTCAAGCGTTAAAAAAAATCCTTTAGGATCTCTCAATCTGCCTCAAGGGCAACAGTTGCTACAGTTTCTAGCTCTTCAGATCCCAGAGAACTCTGCATGAACACACACACAGACACGCGCACACACACACACACACACACACACGCACACACACACGCACACACACACACACACACACACACACAACATTTCCATAAATTTGAATACAAACACAATGCAATGATTTGCAAATCTCATAAACCCATATTTTATTCACAACAGAACATATATTAGAAGTTTAAAACTGAGATGTTTTACTGTTTCATGAGCAATATTAGCTCAATTTGAATTTAATGGCACCAACACATCTTTAAAAAGTTGGAATGGGTGAAAAACAAAGTGGTACTAAAAAGAAAAGAAGAACATTTGGCAACTAATTGGGTTAATTGGCAGCAGGTCAATAACATGATCGGATATAAAAAAGAGCATCTTAGAGACAAAGTTTCTCAGAGGCATGATTTGTCATGGAAATCAGTGCATGGACTCAGGCAAACGTCCAGAAATCACTGTCTGTGACACAGTTCACCGTGCCGTCCACAAATGCAGGTTAAAGCTCTATCACGCAAAGAAGAAGCCATATGTGACCACCGTCTCTGGGCCAAAGTTCATTTAAAATGGACTGTGGCAAAGTGGAAAACTGGTCTGTGGTCAGACAAACTGAAGATTTGAATTCTTTTTGGAAAACATGGACGCCGTATCTTCTGGACTAAAGAGATTAGCGTCATTAGCCCCTATGGAATTGTCAGCTCACACATGTGGAATGGCACCACCAATGGTGAAGGGTACATACAGGTTTTAGAGCAACATATGCTCCCATCCAAATGACATCTTTTTGATAGCATATTTCAGCAAAGACAATACTAAACTACATACTGCCTCTGTTACAACATCATGGCTTCATAGTAGAAGAATCCAGGTGCTGGTGACCTTTCACCAACTGAGAACATTTGGAGCATCATGAACCCAAAAATACAACAAAGCAGACCCAGGAGCGCTGAGCAACCAGAATCCTCTATCAGACAAGAATGGAACAACAAGTCCAGCAACAGCTTCCAGATGTTTACGGACTGTTGTTAAAAGAACATGGGATGCTACACAGTGGTCCAAATACTTCGTAAAATGGTTCATTTTCTTAGTTTAAAGATTTGATATTGTCAGGGCTGCAGGATGTGCAGACTGGATGCTCAGTAGGATCCAAATTCATGCAGATGAAACAGGCAGAGATGAACAAAAAGCAAAAAAATTATTTGGCTGATGGTGGAGAGTACACAAACAACAGAAATCCAAAAGGAGAAACTTTGGGGAAAACTGAAAACTAAAAACACCGGAGAAGCTACTGGAATCATCAGGGCTGGGAAACACTAGGGGCAAAGAAAACAGACGATCTGACAAAGGCACAGGTGCCGATCATCCTGGCATCTGTGGGGAAATGTTTGGAATGCGGGCATACGTCGGAGCGATGCATCCCTAACGTGTGCAGCGAGTTTCTGTTACTTTCCCTGGTAATCTAAGGAGAGGTTCAGTGCCCTTGTGCTCAAGGTAGGCATTGAGAGAGAGTTTTGCTCCTCCTCTGGCTAGCATAGAGTTTGTGCTCTGACTGTAGGAAGAGAGAGTAAATCTCATAAACCAGGTGGCATTGTGGCGAGCGGTGTGACCCCGTTTCATTCCCAGCGGGGGTGAACTCTAAAATTGGAGACAGGTAAACACTGTTGGTGCGGTAAGGTCGGGAGGGTATCCCCTCCAAATTGGATTGTTTTAACCCCTCGTGTCCTGTCCTGTCTCCTTTTCTTTATTTTTTTAATAGAATACTGCGCTGCTGTTTTGCCCGGCGTTGTCCCGCCGGTGTTTTGTTGTTGCATTTGTTTTATGATGCTGCTGCAGACACTGGCTGGTTAAGCCAAAGTTTTTGACTTTTTATCATCCTTTTGGAAGGAAAGGTCGCATCTGGTTGCGACAGGGTTTGAATTGTGGGGCTTTGTTTACCCCGGATGTCAATGTAACCAGACTATGTAGCTGAGGATGGTGTCCACTTCTGTTTTTAGTGTTATTTTAGGAACGTGAGGAGGAGTGAGGGGAAATTGGTGCGAGACCCTTTCTTTTTATAGTTCTTTCTCATTGTTTGTTCAGCCGCCTCTTGTGCATGGGTAGCAGCGAATTAGGACCGTGGGAGTGAACTCTGTTTGCCTGTAGGTTTGTTAACTTGTGTTTTTGTGTCCGCGCCAAATATAGAGCATAATTGTTGTTTTTTCTTTTTAATTTAAAAAAAAAAAAGTTTTTTTTAGTTGATTTGTAGATGTTTTTAATGTTTTCTTTTGAATCCAAGTCTTCCCGGGGGACCTGTGTTTTCAAATATATTGTAAATAAAGTTTTACTTGTGTTTAACTGAATGCGCACCTTTTATATACAGTTCTTTTCAGAGAGTGTGGTAGGGTTTTGGGTCTCTCACCTGACCTGGGTCACAAAGATAAAAGCCGAAATAACTAAACGCAGAATCACTATCAGACAGAGATGTGACATAAAGGCACGGGGAACTCAGGGGAAGCACGAAAGGCAAAACAAGGAATAAACAAACCAAAAACTGAACCCTCATACCGAAACTAAGGAGGCCTGAGAGGACTAAACACAGAAAACCAACCAAAGATCTCAAGAACAAGGACTTAGCAATAAAGAACAACAACAATGATGAAAAACAAAAACTGGAACTAACACCTCAGACTCAAAATAACAAACGGGCATCAATTCAAAAGGTACAAACCCAGAAATGCGACTGTAGGTCAGTTTTCAATCAACTCACTCACTTTGAGGGATGTAGGGACGTAGCTTCTCCAGAGCCGTGGCGCAGCGGGTCCGGGCAAAGCGGCGATCAGGCTCGCACGGTTCCCGTCACGTGTGAAATCAGTCACAGCAGTGACAAAAAACTTTGCCCGAGCACAGCTGCCTTCACTGCAGGTGCTTGGCTGGAGCTCCACCTGGCAGGTGGATAGGCCCACATTGGAGACCTCGCGTCCAAGACTGTCTGTGGATGTCAGCACAGCAGTAAATGAATGTTAACAGGCAGCACACAGCTGCCTGCAGGACTCTAACAATGCCTTTCTTAGCTGGGTTTAATGTGATAATGTTGAAGGTAAACCTGGGAATAACTAAAATAAGCTCCCCAGAAAAGGAAAGATATATTCAGGGAATTTAAATAATTTTATTAATGAATGATTGTAGTCTAAACGGCTAATGCAGCTGCTTTAATTTCTGTTTGGTGATATTTTTGTAGATAAGTGCCCAATAAAGAGCACATTGATAGTTAAACAAGGGCATGTTTGTTCAGCTGTAGTTGTTGCTGCAGGCACTCACTTCCAGTCCAGTGCTGTTTCCAAACAGCTGAACTCAATTGCAGGTTAAACTGCAATCTACTCAAACTGTAGCGTCATTATGTCCTTGCAGATAAATGTGATGGCACGGACGCTATCTCCTGTTTCTCACCTGGGTCGTGGACAGTCAGAGCCAGAGGGACTCCACACTGGTGGCCGACGTTTGAGGCGAAGCAGGGGATGGGCACGGTACTGTGGACGGTCACCTCGTGCTCCTTACTGTTCTCTGCTATGTGGAGCACATCTGGAGAGAACTGAGAAAGGAGTGAGGGTTTACGAGGTTGTCACCGAGCAATAAAACGGGACCACGGGTTTCAAATCCATGTCCCTGATGTGGACGATGGAGATAAAACAGTCAGTGGAGATTTTACCTTCAGTCCAGCGTAGAAACTCTCGCTTTCTTTTGAAGTCGATCTGGTGTGGCTGTAGTTGGCTCTGAAAGTCGACACACTGCAGGAGAACTACAGCGGAAATATGAGCTGAAGCATGAAGTCTGAATCAGCTGTTTTTAAACCACTTTTTCATGCTAGACTCAAGAACTCCTTATTTTTTAGGAAACCATCTCAACCATATATTTATAACTACTGGTTTGCTACTTCAGCCATTTATCCTTTGGTTGTTACTCCATTTAACAGGTAGCCTACAATTTCAACTGCTAGTCATTTTCCAGCTTTCTATTTCCTAATTTTTAGATGGCTTTTTCAGTTCTTTTATCTACTATGTTTCACTAGAAAGCTGCCCTGTCCAATAAAGGTGATTCAGTGTTGGGGTCATTACTGGAAAGCAGTAATGTATTACACTTTACTCATTACTAAATTCCACAAACGTAATGCAGTACGCTACTTAATTACTACCCACAGAAAGTAATTTGTTACTGTACTTGTTACAGTACTTCCCTGTTACTTGATACCATGACCTAAAATGCATTGTTACGCTACATAAACACTAGTCCATTTGCAATTAATAGAAGCATACAGTGGTTGTAGCTCTTTCTATGAGTCGCTTAGAGAGTTCTTAGAGGAGTAAAAGATGAAGGTATAATGGAGTTTGAAACCATCTTTCACATTTTGATTCCTCAAACAAACCTGGCGCTGCGTAACTGTCGATGCTTTTGATACGTGAGAGCGGAAGAGTGCATAACGGTTCTACAACGTCATAAAAAAGGTCAGCAGTGTACGACTGTCACTGTATTTGTGATTTATCTAAATGTAGCTCAAAATAAAACAATCCCGGGCTCCAGAAGCACTAACATTTACCTCTCTCAAGGTAAAAAAAAAATAAAAATAAAGATGACCTCTGACCTTGCCCAGCTGCTATATCAACATGTGTTAAAGGTGAGCCCGGTGAGCGAGCCCAGCCCTGTGCTAGACCCAACTAATGCAACCCTGGTGTGCAGATATGGGGGGGGGGCAGAGTGGTCCGCAGCTGCAAGGTGACAAAAACTGAGTGACATCATCTCAGTGTCAAATAGCGTCACGCTGAAAAATCTAATAACTTTGTGTTTCCTAGCAACATATCACTTCTCCAGGAAATGAAAGCCATCAGCAGCCTGCATGGTCTGGCGGTTTGGAAATGAGGCTGTGCAGCAGCGTGTTGACATCTTGGAAAGACAAAGGCCGATCATAACAGTAATTACCCCAGTGCAGCACGGCCATCAGCTGGTGATAATGGGTCAGACTGGGAAAGTTGAAGGCTAATTTTGAATTTTTCTGGCTATCACGCGCTTAAATCCCAAAATGTGGGGACGTCCCTCCAGAAACATCCAGATTTAGCCAAGAACAGCTACACTACTGCGTGAGTGCAGAGTTGCCAAGAAATCAGCACAAGAAACAGCTTTATTTTATATATGTGCATTTGTTCGTATAAAAATAACTTCCTAGAATTCACTGTGAAGATGTGAATGGAGGCCGGCTTAAATGGGACACATATGGAGTGAGGCTTTTCCAACCTGCAACTGATTTAACTTCCCCACCATTTTCGTGCCTTCTCTCGACTGGATATGACATATCTTGCTCCTCTGCCTTTTCTCCGTGAGCCTGAGCTCAGGAAAGAAATTAAAAAATCAGGTTGGGGTGATTGTGGGCCACTCGAGGAGGTTAAACCCACCACATGTGCGCCCCAAAACTTTCACCTGGCAGAAATTACCGTTTCCCCGAGCCTGAAGTGTAAGCCATCCATCTCCACTATAGAGAAGGGCTTCAGTGTGGCTTCCTGTCTGATCTCGGCCTTCATGCTATGTCCGATGTGTCTGGCCCAAACCACCTGGAAGCCCAGCGTCTGGCTCCATGGTGGCGGGATGAAGGAGCACTTCAGGTGGACGCTGTGGCCAATGAGCTCCGCAGTGATCACCGGTCGGGAGGGCAGGGATGGGACAGCCACTAAAATTAGATGTGCACAGTTACTGAAGTAACATTAATTGGGTTTATTTGTATATTTCAACAGGAAATTGTGGGTTCAGAGATCTCTTTATACAGAGATAAACGCATATATTTAAAGTCTTGTACCTTTGCATCGACCATTGACTTCCACCTCCCCTGATGGGCATAGCCTGGGCCCCGATTCTGAAACAACTGAAAAGTGAGATTAACCAGCAACCTTTCTACTATCAGGCTAAAAAACATACCACAATTCATCTCTGTAATCGAGGAATAAAGTTATTTTACTGAGATTTTCTATTTCACTTCCACAACAATCTCTTACAGTGTTTCGATGAAACCACCCAAACTCAGGGTTGTTTAGCTCCTTCTGAAATTGCCGTCTACATCAGCAGCAACACTTTGATTTAACTTCTAACTTTCACAGCAAAGAAGACTAGATGAATACTGACCTCTTGCACAGTATCCCATGCACCCCTGCGTTGGCTGCAGGTAGTAAACCATGAACTCTCCACAGTTCCGCGCTGTGACAGGGATACGGAAAAGGCAGCAGTCTTTGGCGCTTCCATGGAAGAACTGCCAGGTGGCACAGGCGGATAGCTGGCGGACCTCACCGGGCGGCGGCAGCGAGGTGTCCTTCAGCGACAGCCACACCGGAGCCTGGGTGCCACAGCGGTTCATCTGCAGGACGCCACACACAGAAACAGTCATTACCTCTGTAAAGGGGGTTATTATAACCTGCACCTGGACTGGAGGTACCTGTTACACCACTCATCCAAATGCTGCCCGTTTGATGGTACTTTTTAGCAGTGAAGGAAGCGCAGATTTGGGGGAACGCGAGCACAGACACCTCAGTGACAGAACTTGCCTGGCACTTTAGCCACTTTACCTCAACACAGGTGGTCGGCATCTCTGCCGGCTTGTTGTTGATCCAGAATCTGTACCAGCCTGGCGACAGCGAGTGGTCACAGATCAAATCCTGGATGGCGGTGTTCTGGATTTCAGTGGAGTCAAAGTTGACACTTCGATAGGGATTGCTCAGAGACCGATGGCCTCCTGGGTGGCATTCTGGAGCTGAGAACAATAGTAATGTGGAAAAGAAGACAGTGTTTCACTATTTTCAATTTCCTATATTTTCCTACAACAAAAAGCCACAGTGTATGTTATGAGAACTTTAAGATGATGATATTTAGAAGGTTGTCTCTGCAGGAAACTTAAAACTCCTTCCACTCAGTCCATCAGCTTTGAGCTAAAGGAAATGAAAGCTGGCCTTGATTAGATCAGCTCTTCATCTGTGTCAGAGTCCTGCTGTTCAGCCATGTAAAGGACACACATTACAGAGGTAGACAAAACAAAAGCGCATGAATGTCTCACTGAGACGTTTTATCTCTTGCAGAAGACTTTAGGTGAAAAAAATTTAATTTTGTTTCCAAGCCTGTGAAAACAATCTGAATTCAAGGTTTGCTTCATAGCATTTTCAGGGCTATTAATCATTCGTTGAATGGTTTTTATCTGAGGATACCTCAAAAATGCCTCACATGGACTAAAGTATTGGGCCACACTTCTTATCCTTGTTTTAGTCACACAGCTGGACCAAGTACGAAGTTCATATTTCTTTAGTTGAAGCTATAAAACATGTCAAAGAGAACACAGTTTGACAGGCATAAAATAATATTTTTGCACCAACAAGCCATACTTAAGGAAGGGAAACAGGCTGGAAAGGCTGAGGTGTGTCACTTTACTCAAGAACTGGACTGAAAATCAGTGGCAACTAATAGAGCTCAGGAGAGAGGCGCTGCAGCCATCTGTAGAACACGGTGGAGGCTCTTCATCGTTTGGAGCTGCATTCCAGCCAGTGGTGTTGGAGATCTTGTCAAAACTGATGGAATTATGAACACAGAAAAGTTCCATCAGATTTTGATTTGTGATGAAATACTGTCTGCAAAGTGTGTGATTGGACACTTTACACAATCCCTGCACCTATTTCCCGTTTTCCTAGCAAAATATAAAGAATATTCAAAGAATAGTCAAAATAAAAGTTATTTATAGTCAAATAGCTACTTCCCACTGGTGCAAAATACCCAAAGCTGAAAATCAGTCCTCCTCTGACTGGAACAAAAGCCTCAGTTTTAAAATGAAGGATTTCACTGAGCGGTTGTTAACAGCCTTGAGTTATGACTTCAGCGTAGCAGCTTACAGCATTTTCACAGAAAATCCATCTTGAAAACCAGAACTGACCAAAGAGCTTGTTTATTATAACACAAGAATTATATGATGAAGCTGTAAGTGGCCAAAAATGAAAGCTCGCTGAAGAAAAGGGTGCCAAATCTATGGATACGATTTCCCTAAATTGCTTGGAATAACAGGCATTTCTCGAGCCTCTCGCTTCTGTTAACTCGCCCCAGGAAAGGACGCTAAAGCCAACAGTGCATGACAGGAAGCTGAGAAGACCAGGGAGGTTTTCTGCACAGGACAAGTACTTTTCCACAGCGTCACTCTCTCTAAAGCTGTACATCTGTGGAATTGAATGGGTCAGACTTGTCAACAAGGGGATTAGTTAACCAACCTCAGAGGAAGATGAGTAAAGTCACATCAGGGGAGGATGTTTTAGGACCCTCAAAGTCATGATTGGGCAGGGTGAAGTTGCCGCCAGTGATCCCAAGCCTAAACAAGGGCTTACCGGCTGGTCTTCGTGCTGACGGCCTCCTGAAACCAAATGCTTGTGTTTACACTGTCGCCTGTCTGAGTGTACACCTCGTCTGCTCTGCTGACAAGATTCGAGGTCACAGGTTGTCCAAACAACCAGGTCTTCAGGAAGGAGGTGCTGCTGGCTAAACTGTTCCAATTGGTGTCTTAATGAATTTACAAAGAAGTGGGGGAGGTAAATGAACCAGCCCCCTGGGGAGGGTTGGAGGGATCCCACTGGGAAGGAAGACCCTCAGCAGCCCAGATGTGCAGGGCTTTAAGCAGGGAATTCTCCAGATTCTCAGGAAAGAGGATTCACTTAGGAGAAGGTGGTGTTAACACGACTGAGGTGATGGGTCTTTTACCCAGAAGGCCTACAGTCAGAAACCACAGTCAGACCACCAGTGAAAGGGCAAAGAGTTCTAAAAATGCTAAAATTACATGATGGTGACTCACTGTCACTAATAACAGCACTTTTTGTGAAGGCTAACAGTTACGATGCTTCATTGTCTCTATTTAAGAACAAGGTTTGAAGCAGTAATGATAGATAACCACAAAATACATGTTTTGCCACATGTTCCTTCTGAAGGTGGAAAAACAGCATTTATACTACTGAGAGACACTTTAATGAAACCCCACACTTCAGGGAAAGTGAATGAGTCTCTCATTGCGTTGGACACCTAATCCCTTTGGACCAATTTAAGTATTTTGGGGAGGAGGAGCTTAAAAAAAAAGACAGGAACTTAAACAGGCTGTTTCAGGCAGAGGATGAACTAAAGCATACTACATCACTACCTGGCGATATGAGTTCACGGTGCTCACGGGTCGGCCTTCACCTGTCTTTGAACTCAGCCTCAATTTCAATTTCAGCAGCACACCTGTGAAGTTTTATCGCTCTAGCTGGGACAGTGATGCTGTTGTGCTGATAAAATCCATCCAGACAGGTGCGAAAACACCTTTCGGTGGTTCCTGCAATCACATGGCAGCACGTCAATGTGTTTAGGTATATAGACATGGTCAGGGTGACCTGCTGAAGTGCAAACTGAGCATCAGAATGGGGAAGAAAGGTGATTTAAGTGACTTTGACTGTGGTGTAGTTGTTGGAGCTGCTGGGATTTTCACACAAAAACAAAAACAATACAGTCATAAGGCTGCTGTCAACTGGACACAATGTTCCAGTTTGAGTTGTGGTAGACTTTGCTTTGGCACAGAAAGATCTGGCGCTCCCGCAGGAAACCTCTGTGAGGACCCCCACAGTGTTTCATTTTACAGCCCTGAAGTTTACAACTGTGAGCTGTGATCTGCTGCAGGACGCCCTGCAGACAAAGATGTGAGCGAGACGGCAGGTTGCAGTAAACCAGACACGCGTTTTCTTACAGTCAGTACTCGTAGTCTTTCACTGGCTCGGTCATTCCACTCCAATCCTAAAGGCTGAGCACTGGGAAAACAGCAGCTTACCAAAATGTGACCTTTGTGTGCACCTTTTACAATCATCTTTAAAAATCTGTTGTTATCCCAGTAAGGGATGAGAGCAGGGAGAGCAGCAATCACTGGAAATGACCAGGTTGTATTAAGCAACAGTGTATTGTGATTCTGTAATGAGTCATAATGCTCTTGTTTCAATTAAGAGGACTCATGTTCTGACTCTCTTTACAAGTTTGTCATTTTGATTTCCACTGGCTCAACACTGCCACGGTTTTTCCAACCTTTTCAGGGCAAATCCAAATCATAATCAACTCCATGTTGGTGAATTAAAGCCCACACAGGCAGGATTTGATCTCAGCTAAATGAAGGGAAATTGTGCCTCTGCATGCAAAAAAACCCCCCAAATCCTTCATGTTTTTACAAGATGAAACTATCTGTAGATCGAAAGGAGAGAAAAAAAGGTTTCTCCAAATTTAAGCATCTGAATTACTGTTTCTCTCTCTCTTTCTCTCTCTGTGTCTTTCTCTCTCTCTTTCTCTCTCTGTGTGTGTGTGTGTGTGTGTGTGTGTGTGTGTGTGTGTGTGATTTGTTTTCTTGTCTTCTGG
>VUQK01024193.1:22465-38561 GCA_015106715.1 Bujurquina vittata | reverse complement strand
GCTCTTAATCTGAAGGCTTCTCACTAAGCTCACGTTTATTTGGGTGCGTCTGACTATCTTGACGATAGTCAGCACCATATTGTTGAAGTCAGAGACTCAACACGATGACTCAGGAGCAAGTCGAGCTGCCCTTTTTTAAACATTCAGGAGCAGGTGTTTCGTACTGAGGACACATCCACAACATTAAAAACCCTCTAAAGTACCCTAAAGTAACAATACTTGTTTCATGGAAAAGTATTTGTTATACACGGGATTAAACTGTTGTAATTTCAAGTATTAATGCAGGTCGGAGTACTGCATTTAAGCTGCTGAAGGTACAATTATTGTATTAATTACTTTAAGTAGAGTTAGCTCGTATAATCAGTGCTGCCCAGCCTGGGGGTCTGGCCCCGCTAAGGGGTCACCTCAAAAGTCTGACGGGTCGTGAGATGATTCCGGACATCGAAAACCTGATGAGGAGCCCAAACAGCTTTTTATATGGGGCGCCAAAACTCAAAAATTGGTAAACAAGTTTGATTTCTAACAAATCTTTATAGGACTTTTTTTTTAAAAAAAAAAAAGTAAAATACCAATAAAATTGGGTCAGCACGACAGTGGTCCTAAAACCTTTAATGCATCAACCCTTCATTTCATTGAAAATGCTACAAATACAACATTTCAAGTGCTGAACTTGAGACTTTTTATTCTTTTTTGTTGGGGGGGGGGGTGCTTTAGGCTATAAAAATGTACAGCACGTCCCTGTGAGATGTAACGGAGCAGAAGTTTGAAGATGGCTGACTGTCGGAGCCGTTTACAGCATCGCTCTCGGCCCGTAGGTCGGTCAGAGTCTCAGCGTTGATGCAGCTGCGCTCAGCGGACGCAGTCGGGGTGAACGTCTGCCCTCTGCGCTGCTGGGAGCCTTTTAGGCGCCTAATCCAAACACACAAAGACAGGCTGGAAATGAAGAGAAACGCCTGAGCATTTTTAACGAATAGCACAGCACAGCTAGTGTCAGACCTACTGATCACATCTGCAGCCAAATACAAAAGACTGCAAGTGTCTGGTGTCAAATCAGCAGTCAATCCGGCGGCTGTGGAAATCTTTAGTGGATTGGGGGTCATAAAAGGCAACCTGATGCATCATCTGGGGACAGTGGATGCCTGTTTGAGGTGCTCTATTAAATAAAACTTGACATATTTAATATAAATGTGACAAATAAGACCAGATAGCTGCAGTTGGGAAGAACTCGGTGATGTTAAAAAGAAAATGTCATTAGATTTTATCCTCAGGAGACCATGAATCTCTGTGAAATTCCCATCACAGGATAATTTCTTTAAATACAACCAGCAGACCTGACTTTGCCCTCCTTTGATACATGCATGAGCTATAGAAGATAGAGAAGACAGAAAAAGTATAAAGTGTTAGCATCAAAGCTAAAGACAGCTGTTTCTCCATGTGTTCAATGTGCTGCAGGCATCTGCTGATCATTCCCTCTCAGGCAGAAACCTCAGAGGTCAGACTGCCGCGCCCGTTCATCATCAACGAGAACCTGCAAAACGGCAAAGCTATGAAACGGCAAGGAGAAGATCTCTGAACCTCACGGGTACATAAATCTAAGCTGCCCCTCTGGCTTTCTTCTAGCTAAGGTTCAGTCAGTGTGCACAACTCCTGCTCCACAACTGCTGCAGCTGATGGCATTTAAACAGCTGCGTGCCCTGCAGCAGCACCTTTTGGAGAGCTTTTTGCCTTGTCTCAATACCTCCCCTCCACTCTCCTACAGCACTAACAGTCAGAAACACCAGATGCCGTTGGTGGAAAACCCCACCCACGTATAAAGCCCGTCACTGACGGTTGGTCGGTTGTGGACATTTCCGGCTCCAGTTTGCTCAGGTAACTCGCTCATTTATTTACCACCCCCTGATCATCTGTATTCTTTGCTTCTCTCGACTCTGGAGCCCACTAATCACAACATAAACTAAACATATGGCTCCCAGCACGACACAGCTGCTAACATTAGCCCAAAGAAAGTCTGACAAAGAGAGTGAACCCTGAATTGAACTGTGGGTGACCTTGGTGAAGCTGCACCTCTATGGTCCCAGCACAGGAGGCTGGCCTTGACGGGATGCCGTCATACAGTCAGTGGGGAGAACACACTGGGAAGCTTGCCGAACATACTCGGAGTGCCCAGTTAGGTAACAAAGAAGGGAGGAGTCACCTTCATGGAGCTGATGCCAGTGTAAGCCCGACCCCCTGACCTCGTCTCGGTCAGCCTCTTCACACCCTGGAGGATCCGGTTCATGCGGCGCTGCATGGCTGCCTGTTCAGTCTCCTGATCCTCGGACTCCTTCTGCAGATCTCTGACCATCCTCCACAGCCTGTCCCTCCTGGCACTCTGTATCTGCAGGTCTTTCCTCACCTGTAGAGCAGCACATTGAATCTAATCCAGCCTAATCCACTAAAAAAAAAATAAAAATACAGCAGTATGGGCTTAAACTTACCTAGAAGGGACATGGAATATAAGATTTTAGTAAATAACAAGTACAAGGCAGTTTCCTAGAATTGTATCAACACTTACAGCTCTAATTAGTGATTAGCTGATTCATTATTGTTAAGTTATTGGCAACAACCCATCTAATCTGAACATAATGCTGCAGATTTCCGTGCGCACAGTTTGCAGCTGAAGCTGTCTGATTTGCTTTGAAAGCATTCAGCTCTCCCTCACCTGTTTGTGAGTCCGTCCTGCGTGCGCGCCCTCCTTACGAAGACTCTCCAAACTCTTCGTGGCCCTGCCCATCTCTGCTGCCACCGCCTCTCCCTGCTGCTCCAGCCGCGCCGCACTCTCACGCACCCCCTGCAGCAGGTGAGCCAGGCCGTGCGAGAGCATCCTCACCTGAGACATGGGGACCTGAGCAGGTGGAGCTGCACACCAGACATGGCAGAGTCCCACTAGTAAAGTGGACAACTGCAACACTTGGCTCCCCCTCATGCTCCCTCTATGCAAGTCTAAAGCTCTCGCTACTGAGAACTCAGAATCACATCTGATTAAATATCAGTACCAGCAGCTGTTGCAGAGGCGACTCCACATCTGGAGTGCCCGAATGTGGTTTGGATGTTCCCTGAGGACGTCTGGAGCTCCGAGTGGTGAAGGATAGAGGGATGAGGAGAGCCACACGGAGGCAAGAAGGGGTGTTCCCAAGCTGACGTGTCAATTATAAAACAGGAGAAGTTAACCAGAAGTCTGAATAATATATTTAAAATCACAACCTGGCTTTTATTCTGTTGTATTTGCACAGATTTTATGTGTTCAATACACCTTGTTAATCTTAATCTTTAAGGATTTAAATTAAAGCCAACACTTTGCTGAGGTTTGAACTAACTTCTAATGTGAATGAGCCCGTGTTGAATGTATCCATGAAAGCAGAGAAAGAGCGACACCTCATGGCCGTTTCAGGAAGTGAATATGCAGGATGTGTTTGTAAGAGGCTGCGTTTAGATTATTTTATTTTTTTGGATAGCATTTCATTTATTGGTATCCCAAAAGATATTTGAACATATTTCATGGCTTAAAGCAGCTTCAATTAATATCTTTTATTTCCAGCTGATCACATGAATACTCAAAAAGGGTTTGAAAAATCTGTCCTGGCAAAAAGGGCGACAGAGATGGCGGCAGTAATAATCATTATAGTACAAGCAAGTGAACACCACTGCCAAATCATATGCAAAATATCAAGATTGCTAATGAATTTAAATGCAGCTCTGAGAGCGACCACACTAATCAAGAGCACACAGCACCCAGTTCGGACTGTTTCAGCTCCTCGTGTCGATTATTCCAGGAAAAATGAGCAGCATATATAAAAGCCCTTTTGCCCAATTCTCCTCTGACTCTAGGGACAAACATTAATAAAATATTGTGAGAGCCAAGGCCGTACTGATTAGGTTTTTCCACATATATATATGTGCAGAGATAAGAAGGAAGCAGCTTAACAAGATTTATGTTTCAAAAGCAATCAGTGGGGAAATTGTGCAGAGACGGGCATTTAGCAGCAACACACAGAGAACAGCAGTGCTCAGGATTTTCACTGCCAGTAACAAAGCAGCCACAATGGCGCACAGTAACCAACTTCTTCAGGTGCTGATGTGGTGCATTCATAAAGACTAGATCACTCTAATGCAGCAAAAGGTACAGAAAGGCTGCAGAGTGTTTCCACACCTAAAGGAGAGATAGATATATAGATACTTTATTGACCCCCCTGCACGGGAAAAAAAAAACCCTTAAGGATCAATGAACATTGTTTTCCCACAAAACAAACAAAAGAAGGGAGATAAGACACACCGGGGGACACAGCTGAAACTGATGGAGGAAACGAGACTGGGGAAAAACTGAACGTCAAGTACACATCAAGGAGTACCAAAATAAAACAGGAAATGGAGATGACACAGAGATCAAAAGTAACACAAACTTAACACAGAGAGACCAAACAGACACCGAGGCACTGCTGGGAAATAGACAGTGATAGCAAAAGATGATGATAACCAGAATACAAACAGCAGCTATAACCAGAGGACATGAGGATGGAATATTACAAAAAGAGCCAAACCAAAAAGAATCCCAAAACCCACAGAGGACACTAAAACCCCGAGTCTAAGACACTGGATGGAAACTGTACTAAAATATTTGACTTTACTGGACAAAAGAACAGAAACAGGATGCAGTTGATAAAGTCAGATGTCAGAAAGCTGACAAAAACATGATTCTCAGTTTTGTCTGTTTGCGCCAATTAAGGTTCTCTGAAGTGAACTGAATTAAGAGAACAAGACTTCCTGCACTCAGACCCGGGCTGAAAGAGCGGCTTTGTCAAAAAGAGGCAGACCAACAAACCGCTCTTTGAATTGTTTTGGAGTTGGGACAGGCCTCACGCGCAAGCAGCACCGTGCAAGCTCATAAAGCCCGATTTATAAAAGGAGAGAAAAGAGCCTCAGCCCACTGCTTCCTCCATTCTGCAGAGGAAAGCTGCAGGAAGGCAACGTCACCGGGTCACTGCATGGGCAAAAGGACAGACTGCATTGCACAGTAAGGCAACATGCTTGTTGTGATTTATGCGACAGATATATTGTAAAATAATGCTTTAGTCTTATAGATAATAAAACAGCATCAATATAAAACATGTCAATATTTGATAGGTAATAAAACACCAGTTAGCTCGTATTATACATCAATTCTCACCTGTGTGCTGCTGGCCTGTCACTCTTAAATCAAATTTCTTATTAAGACGCTCTTTTGCAATGCCTTGTGACTAAAGCAACATTAGAAATGTGAGGGTGAGGAGCTTCGTACATGAGTATGGGGTGTGTGTGTGTGTATTCGTGTGTGTCTGAGGAGGTTGGACTGTAACTCCATAACTTGTCAGTGAGTGTGTAAGAAGGGAGCTATGCAGAGTATGAAGAAGAGCATCTGGAGACCGACACTTTGCAGTGAGTGAAAATGACTTTCTTCCTTCGTCTTTGCATGTTTTATTTTTGTTTTTTCAGATTTACATCTTTCCCATCATCTTTACAAGCCCAGCAGTTTGGGAAAATATTGAAAAACCCTCACAGTCACTTGGGATTGAGTTGCCTGAAGTGATGGATCGATTTCAGCATCTTTCAGGGTTCAGTTTTTGATCTACGGGCTTCAGCTACAATCTATGCTTGAAGTGCCCTCTGTGCTCTTATAGGCTTGTGCATATGGACGCTAAAACACACCTATTTCAGTATGTACGAACACAAATTCAACTTTCACAACTTTTTGGACTGCATGGCAGTTTCCTCTGAGACTTTCTGCACATGTTATATTGTGTCTGTCATGTTCCTGTTGCCAAAAAGAACTCGTTACGTGTGATGGAGGGACTGAGAGGACTGCACAGATAAGCCAGTCAAACAGGCCCTGGCAAACACAACTGAAAGGGGAAGCAGGCAGGAAAAAGGCTGTAAATACTGAGAGCCATTACAGTGCAAGAAAGCCACATTCCTTTTGACTTCTCAAAGCAACAGCCGGTACTGATAACTGTGTTGTGTGCTGTGTTATATCAGGACTTGAGCGAGAAACAGAAAGCAGCAAAATAAAATCCTGGGATCATGAATTCATTACACCTGCACTTTTCCCACTGAGGCATATCAAATTAGCTCTCATTAAAGAAAAAAAAAACAGCCTTTGGCAGCATCTGACGTTACACAAGATGCCAGTGAGTGACAGAGTGAAACAGGGTGTGTGCAAAAGGTATTTCACAGCATATAGCTGCCAGTCTTTGCCTGCTGTTTAAGACAGGGACAGTTCGATGTGACATGGACTTTAGATGGAGAGGTTTGCATTAAACATACACCCAAAGTCAGTCGGGGAGCTTAACTTAGCATAAAGACTGGATGCATATATATATATATATATATAAAAATCTTTTTCAGGCAGATCTAAGTTGAAATTTCAAGTTATTATCTCAGATTTTTGACTTACTGGCTGAAACCTCTGAGTAAGTTGAAATTTCAATGTACCCAGCTTTAAATTCTGAGTTATGAACCTTTCTTTCGGCCAATGATTGCACAAGTGAGTTTTCCTGCCAACATGCACCACGTGCAGTTCTCTAATGTAAGAAAAATAGTGTCAAGGTGAAATTATCCTTTCCATCCATTCGAAGGATGGATGTGGCCACCATGGCATCACCTATTGGTTTTGGGCACAGCATTTTGAAGTGTCAGTGTTTTGGTTGCCAAGTAGTGCAAAGTTACCGGCTAACATTACCAAGCTTGGTTAGTAAGGTGCATTTCCTAAACTGTTCATCTGTAACACACAGACACAGATATCTGCTAGTAACTAATAAAGTGCTCGTGTTTCATCGCCTTTAACGTCATCATTGTGATAGTCAAGTGTACACTGGTCTCTCAGTTTCTGTCTAACACACAACAGTAAGAAGTTCCTAGCCTTTGACTAGATGCCTCACTGTGAGATGTGCCTCCCTGAATCATTTATGTCATTGCACCGATCCTGCTTCTGAGAAAATCCACAGGAAAGTGCATCCCACAGTGAGACATTGCAGTCATGCTACTCTGAGAACCAGGGTTATGCAAGTAACCGAAACATTTTTTTTTTTTATATATATCACAGCGCTGTTTTGTCAAGGATGCTGACGGCCCGACCTGCTGCAGGATCCTGTTAGAGTTTGGCACGAACCTGAGCACACTCTGTTCACTTCTCAAAATGGTCTCAAAATCTGAACGCGATGAGCGCGATTGAGTAAGAGCTGAGAATTTACAGTGAGAATCGTTTACGTGACATGAGAAACTAGGATGAGTGACGGGTTTAAGAGGCAGCTGTGGAGCGCAGCCACAAATCATAAATCATTGCTAAATGGCTGAGGAGGTCATTTAGTCACTCTTGGCACTGCATTTCAAACATCTCAACATAAACATTCATAAATGTGCAGTTTTACTTTATCTTTACAGAACGAAGATAAGGGCCGAGCAGGATTCAGAGTATAAACATGTTCATGTGATACGTATGTAAAGTGTCTCATGTTTACCTTGAGGCTCAGATTGACAACCAAGCCTATGATTTCATTAACTTATGCGCAGGAACACAAATTTGCTTGAAAATCCTTCCAACAAAATCCATATGATCCGACTTATTGGTTTCTGTGTGAGTCTTTGTAATTGTTGGTGAAATCAAACATCCCGATGCCTGCAGTAGTCCTTTGGATTAACTGTTTCTCATGAGATAATAGCATGAAAGAGGTTTCTATCGATTAATTAATTAAAACCACCCATTATCTTTTGCTTATCCAGGAGCTTACCCATAGGCTAAGCAGGATATTCTGGCACGGTTTGGGAAATCCCAGAAGCCGGTTCATCACTGAGAGGACCCTGGTTCAAATCCCCTGGCTGGCATCACTGTAGGTTCCTGAGCATGGCCCGAACCCCCCAGCTTGCTCCCCGGGCGCTTTCTAGCTGCCCCCTGCTCCACGTTGTACTGTGTGTCTATGTGTGATGGGTTAAATGCGGAGACAGATCCTCGCGGACGGGTCCAGGAGGGGACACAGGTGGGTTTGTCTCCATGTGGTTGTGGTTTTGATTATTTGTAAGAGCCCATTGTTGTGCCGCATCTCATCGTGACCAGATGTGCTCGTTCAGAATGATACAAAAGTGAGTACACCTCTGCGTAATACTACTAAATATGAATTAAAAAAAAGTCAAACCTGATTTGGGTCTAAATTTCTTACTGAGTAAAAATGGTACACAAACCAAGAGTTATAACAGATGGGGACAGATTTTCCTAATTTTGTGTAATCGCTGATTGTTTAAGCTTCGTGCATTTGCACCCCCCCCCCATAAAATGTGATAGGAGTAAAGACTCATTTCTGTTCTTAAAAGCAGACATTTCTTTCATAAATTATGGCCTAAAACTTACCTTGAACAATTAAGGTTGACACATTTTCCTGGGGGAGGACCCCACCTTAATGTGCTATCCAGGCTACCACACCTGCCCAACCTGCGCCATAAAGAGGTGATCGGAACACATTGTTACTTTATTTTGTTCTTCAGGCCTCTGGAGTCTCTGTTAATCAGGGAAACGCCCCAAGTTAAAAAGCGCATGGGAATCTGTCAAGGAAGGAAGGACCGGAGAAACCAGAAGATGAGGGGAAGGTATCCCGGAGAAAGATGACTGCGCACAGAGGGAGGCCGAGCAGTGGGGTGCTCCCTGGAGGAACGAGCAATTTTCTGTGGCTGTGTGTGTCTCTGGCAAGTTGATTTGGGCTACAAGGTTAAAATCACATTGCCAGGGATTACTGCACTGCTACAGAGTCTCCGATCATTCCTGGCAGATACGCAAATACTCATTCGCGGCTCGATCAGTGGATTGGTGCTTGCTGTGTCATGTGTACTGTTTCTGATCAAGTGCAGAGCTTAGTTGACTGCTGAACAGGAAGTCTTGAATATTTGTTCACAGTGGCTAAGTTCTTCACTCGTACAGAGATGAGGACCTGACAAGTCTGCTTAATAAATGTTATCAAATGCCGTACACAAAATCAGAAGATTCTGGGCTTAAGATGTAACAAGAATCTTGTGGATGATCCACCTTGGCTTCATTGCTTCAGTAGACACTTTTACAGTCTTCTGGGGCAGATCCATCACCCCATAGCTTTTGGCACCATCTTTTGCATAAGGGCTGCTTTTATGTTTAGTTGGCAAATTGTTCCACTGAGGACTGTTTTATGAGCACATACTCCTGCCATGATTTGTTCATTGTGCAGAATTGAACACAGTGACTATCAGGGGGGCCACATGTTGAGTCTCTTTAATGTCTCCATATTCCCCTGAGGAAACATCTGGCCTCCCTCCCTCTTGTGCTTTCTGAGCTGACAGCAATTTAGTCCAACACACTGGCTCAGCAGGAACAGGAGAGTTTAGCCACCTTCTCCAGCTAATCCGGGTAACACCGAGGCATTCCCAGCTGAGAGATATGATCTCCAGTGTTTCATGTAACAAAAGGCCAGACACCCATACTCCTGCAGCACCCCCCAAAGCAGGGTTACCCTGAAGGATGCGGTCAAATGGCTTCTCTAGGGCCACAAAGCACATGGAGACTGGATGAGCAAACTCCCACGCACACTCAAATGTTCTTGAGAGGATAAAGAGCTGGTCCAGTGTTCCATGATCAGGAATAAGACCGGATTGTTCCTCCTGGAACCGAGGATTGACCAATGGATAAAATCTCCTTTCCAGCACCCTGGTATATTCCTTCCCGGTAGTAGTGTGATCCCCTGATAGTTGGAGGATATCCTCCGGTCACCCTTCTTAAAGATAGGGACCACCACCACCCCAGTCTGCTAATCCAGTGGCGCCACCCCAGATCTCCATGCAATGTTGCAGAGGCGTGTCAACCAAGACAGCCCTACAACACCCAGAGCCTTCAGGAGCTCAGGGCAAATCTCGCCCATCACCGGGTGGTGATCAGTTGACAGCTCAGCTCCTCTCTTCACCCGAGTGTCCAGAACATACAGCTGCAGATCTAATGATGTGATTTCAAAATTGATCATCGACCTGTGACCAAGGGTGTCTCGGTACCAAGTCCGCTTATGGACATCCTTGTGTACAAACATGGTGTTCGTTATGGACAAACTATGGTTTGCACAGAAGTCCAATAACAGGACTTCGCTCTGGTTCAGATCACTCAGGCCGTTACTCCCAAATATGCCGCTCCAGGTCTCATTGTCACTGCCTACACAAGTATTGAAGTCTCCCAGTGGGATGATGGAGTCACTGGATGGAGCACCCTCAAGCACTCCACCCAGCGACTCCAAGAAGACTGGGTACTCTGAACTGTCATTTGGTGCATAACCACAAACACCAGTCAGGCCCTGTTCCCTGGCCTGAAGGCGGAGGGAAGCAGCCGTCTTGTCAACAGGTGAAAACTCCAAGGAACAGGCAGCAAACTGGGTTGATACAAGGTTTACCAGATTGCTTTTGTCTTGGACTCAACCTGCCTGTGTTGTGCAGCAACTTTTGATCATCAGCAATAAACACCTTTTTTCCTCTGTCTGCATGTCCCGTGTCTGTATTTGGATCCTCGTTTTAAATTCAAACTAGACGCTTGTTTCTGTGCAAGTCACAGAACTACAGTACGGACTGCATCACACTGAGCTGAAGGGATCACAGAACTGCAATGCCATCATTGCAATATCAACCTTCTGTTGCTGATGGATTTGTTTCAAAACTTGGGGTCCGCCATCCAAAGCAAAAGACACGAGAGCTGAGGAAGAGAGTGGTGATTTGTGGCAGAAGAGAAAGGAGAAGCAGCAGAGGAACAGCAAGGCTGAGATGGTTTGGGCATTTATGGAGGAGAGATAGTGGATATTGTGGGGAAAGGATGTTCAGGCTGGAGCTGCCAGGCAAGAGGAAACAGGGAAGATTACAGAAAGGTCACGGATGTTGGAGGACATGCAGATTGTTTGCAAAGCCCATAAGATTGTGTTACAGAGGTGAAGTTTTTTGCTTTGCTTTATTGTAGATCTGATTTGTGTCTTCTTGTTGGGTTGGGAAAGTGTCGTTCAAGTAAAGTATATTTGTCCTCCACACCTACAGTACATTTAGATTGTTGCGATCGGAAGAGGGAGAAGGATAAAAATGCTCACGTCCAACATGGCGGAATGAAAAACAGCTTTGCAAAGTGGTTTAAAGACAGTAAGTTCTGTCCGTGTACCATGAGGAGGCTTTTAAATACTCAGGTTAGCTAAAGGGGGTTAGCTCACTGTTCCGCAACTGTGCGCTGTAGCTACAATATAACAGATCAGAACAAGACAAATAAAGGAACTTGGAATAATTTGTTTAAGTAGATGGTGAATCATAAAACAGATAAATTATAGAAGAAATATTAAATATATAAAAAATATAGAAATGATAGAAGAAAGCCTGTAACAGAAGTCTTGTATTTTTCTTGTATTTTGAATAAGTGAGATCTGCACACATGAACACAGTAAACAGCATAATACTTTAGGTTTATAAAAGATAACCTCGTTAATGCACTAATTAATTTTTTCATAATCCCCTTGTTTTGTTGGGTTGTTGTGTCTCTTTGCACTGGGGTGATATTTGTTCCTTTCATAAAGGATGTGCCCTCTGCAAAAGCAGGTAATAAGGCGCCTTTTCTTAGTATTTAGAGACTCGATCAGCTCTTTCATACAGCACTCCAAGTCACCCTTTTGACAAAAGTGCTTTTAGTAAACATGAGAGCAGCAGCTTAAATCAAAGACGAAAAGCAGGAGTACCGCTTTGTGGCCTACAGAGGGCGGAAGTCAAATGTATTTACGCCCCCTGGAAACGCAAAGAAGAAGAAAGAGGAACAACAACAACAACATCATGAGTGGTTGAACAACTTCCATAAAAGATAAAGTCTGATTCTTAGTGCTTACACTTATAATCATACTCAGACATGTTCACCCTGGACACATTTGAGAGTCAGTTATTGTCTGTGATGGAGACCTTGGTGGAGGCGGCGGTGACGGAGCTCGGCACACTTCTGGAGGAGAGCTCCACTGCGGCCGCGGCCGCTCACCGTCGCTCCGCCGCATCTGCGGCCGCTCACCGGCGCTCCGCTGCGGCCGCCGTACCTGCTGTGAAGCGCGAGGATGGAGAGAGGGAGGGGGCTCCACCCGAGCAGGGGCAGCACCTGCACGTGGATGTCACGGTAACACACCGACGCACACGCTGTGCAGCCTCATTGATAAGTACTCTGTGTGCAGAGTACCATCTACACAGTGCAGCACCAAAACTACATACAATCACACTCCCTGGACAGTTTATTAGGTACAAGTGACTAGTACGAGGTTGGACCCAATTTTGCATTCAGAACGGCCTTAATTCTTCATTGTGTGTTATCCTGCTGGAAGCATCCATCAGAAGATGGGAACACTGTGGTCGTAAACGGATGGAGATGGTCTGCAACAATGTGGCATTTAAATGATGCTCACTTTGTATTAAGAGGCCCAAAGTGTGGCAAGAAAGTACCCACCACACCCTTACATCAACACCACCAGCCTGAACCCGTGCATCAAGACAAGGTCCTGGCACCAGCAACCATGCCACATTCAAAGTCACTTAATTCACCTTTCTTCCAACTCTGATCCTCAGTTTGAACTCCAGCAGGTCGTCTCGATTACGTCTACATGCCTGAATGCAGCTAGTTGCTGCCACGTGATTAGCTGATTATATAGTTGCATTAACAAGCAGCTGAATGGGTGTACCTAATAAATTGACCAGTGAGTGTATTCAGTATTAAATATGCTTTCATACACTGCAGTGTCACCAGTGTTGTGAGGGTGATCTTGCTGCATTTATTCATAAAAAAAAGGTTCTATATAAAATGCTTAATTTTGTTCCAACAGCCGGTCCAAAACCCAAAGATGCACTTCCTGACATCCTCCTGTCTCTCCTGTGACTCTACAGACCCAGTTTGCATCTCTGATGAAAAAGTGGGCTGAAGCTGCAGTGGAGGAAATCTCACTGATATTGAAAATGTGCACGAGTGGGGTCGGAGATGCTACCACTGGAGAGAAACCCACAGAGTGGCGGACTGATACCGAGCACAGAAAAAGTAAATAAGCTGGTGGATGAAGAGGCTTTTAATGTGCTCACACTGGGATATCTTTGTATATTAAACCAAGTTTTTAACTTTGTTGTGCAGTGACAGAATCAGCATGCAGAAAGAGAAATAAAATGCAAGGACTGCAACCAGCAGCAAGACAGATGAGCGACCACTTATACTGCAGAGGTATTTACCCAGTAACCAAAAACCTCAGCCTTTAATCAAACTTGTGATTAAACCGTGAAAACAATATTGAAATTTGTTGTGTGTTTTCAGAGGATCAGCAGACTGAGCAGTCAACAGAAGAAGCAGACCCAAAATCTCTGATAGAATCTGGTAACTGTCTTTACTTTACAAATTACTATCGCTGGTTTTAGACACGCTTTCCCATTTTAGGGGCTCAAGTATAATAAAAAATATATAAAGTAATTTTTTAAAAAAGGCAAATTTTTATTATTTAATATGAGGCTTTCCCAGGCCTTGACTTAAGCAGCTTCAGGTGTTAATTATTAATGAATTAATAAAATCCACTGGTAAAATGACATTATTTTTAAGCTTAATAAATACATGTGAGTAATCATGTTAAATAATCATGAGAATGGAGCAAAGATAATTATGAAATAAATTTTTGCTGTAATCAAGCAGGCCTAGAGTTGGTGAAGTCTTCTCCTTATGAGAATATGTTTCTCTTTGGATTGTGGGAGGAAGCCGCAGTACCCGAAGAGAACCCATGCAGAAACTGGGAGGACCCTCAGTCCAAAGACACACATTGGGTTAAGTTAATTGGAGATTCTAAATTGCCAATAGGTGTGAATGTGAGTGCGAGTGTTTGCGAATGTTGTCTGTCTCTGTGTGTCAGCCCTACGATAGACCGGCGACCTGTCCAGGGTGCGGCCTGCCTCTCACCCCAAACTGTTGGTCACTGCTTATCTTCTCACTCACTCTGATTGCTTGCAAGCTAAAGATGGATTCTTCCATTTTCATTGACATCTCCTTTGAATCAGCTCGAAGCCTTTTACCTGCTTAATTTATGAAGCTATAATGAAGAAATAGCCCAACAACATTAGAACTCAATTAGAACTTTAAGTCCATATTTGTCATGTAAGTATAATTAAATCATTTAAGCACAGTGGAATCTTTGGCTCTTTAAAACAGCAATATTATAAGTGAAGCATGTTTTCAGTGTTGCATTAAAATGTTCTGAATGGGTATTTTTGTGTTATTCGCTTCTTAGTTCTAGTCTTGTTTTTGTTTCAGATGACCCAGCCTCATGTGAGGGGAGTAACTCCGAGCCCCCCTCTGAATCTAAAGCCACACCAGCTGAGCCTGAGCTGGCCTCCAGTGCCGTCGGAGAAGATGCCGAGCTATTGAGGACCCCGGTGAAAATCAGGAAGAAGAAGCTCACCAAGGACTTCAATTGTTCTACTTGCGGCAAAGCATTCGCTCTGAAGTGTTTGATGAACAGGCACTGCCTGACTCACTCCAAGCCTCACCTTTGCGCCGAGTGCGGCAAACGATTCGCTGGACTCCGCGGGCTCATCGCACATTCGAGAAAACACACCGGAGAGAAGCTTTACCGATGCTCCAAGTGCGGGACGGAGTTTGCATACAAGTCGACCTTCCACAGGCACATGCGTCAGCACAACCTGAGGAAACCGATCACCCACACGTGTTCGCTGTGCGAGGAGCGGTTCACGGGGAAGCAGGCGTTTCAGCGACACATTTGTTGCGCGCTAAAGAAGACGTTCGTTTGTTCACTTTGCCCGGAGACCTTTGAGTGCAGACAGAGCTTTGCTGATCACGAGAATCTGCATTCAGGAGACAGAGATTTTGTTTGCAAAATGTGCGGCAAGAGCTTCTTCTCGTCCACATCCTTGGCCGCTCACCGAATTACTCACACGCAGAAGGAAAACTGCTGCGAACTGCTCGGCCTCGGTTCCAGTGTGCTCAGAAAGCACCTGAGCGAACACACCGGAGAAAAACCTTTCACCTGCGAGATCTGTGGCAAAGGATGCAGTCACAGGAGCGCCCTGAAGCATCACATGCTGACCCACACGGGCGAGAGGCCGTACGTCTGCGAGACGTGCGGCAAACGCTGCGGCCACGCCAGCGCGCTCCAGAACCACATGAGGATCCACACGGGCAAGAAAGCCGGAGAAAAGCCGATCTGTAATGTGTGCGGCAAGAAATTCCGCTGCATGGTCAATCTCAAGTACCACATGAGCGTCCATACTGGGGAAAGACCGTACGCCTGTGATCAGTGTGAAAAGAGGTTCAGCAATCCCAGCAATCTGAAGATACACACGACGACTCACTCGGCGGAGAAGATGTACGCCTGCAACATCTGTGGCAGGAGGTTCACGCAGTCCTACAGCCTCAAGCTGCACAGACAGATGCACACAGGAGAAAGGCCGTATCACTGCACGCTCTGCGGGAAAACTTTCATAACCAGCAGCGTCTTCAGGGCCCATCAGAAGGTTCACGTGCCCGAGGAGGCGGGAGATGAATAGAGTGGAAAACCATAGGTGTTATAAAGTCTGAGAAAACTGAACTTCCCTCCCTCACTCTTGGACCTCAGGAAACACTTTCCCGACGACTTAATGACCTCAGTCTCTAGTTTTGGGTCATACTCAATAAAGCATGAACCTATTTTTGTAAACTATGGTTAATATCAGAGGCAGAAAGGATGATGACCTGTGCAGGATGTACCCAGCCTCTCGCCATATATGGCAGCTGGGATAGGCTCCAACACCCCCGCAACCCTGAATTGGATAAGCAGAAGAAGGTGGATATTTTCATATATTAAATATCGGTATATTATGACACTTCTGCCTCGAATAATAATAACTGTGAGACAAATGAAAGGATTCAAAGATTTCATGTTTGCGTCTATGCAGTGTCTTATCATTTAATATGCCTCACTGTGGATTTTACACCAGTTTAAGTGAAGCCACAGACGTTTTGCATAAAAAAAAAAAAAAAACCACACAAATTAATTCTATTTTTATT
>VUQK01024185.1:0-14545 GCA_015106715.1 Bujurquina vittata | reverse complement strand
ATATTGGTGTGAATATCCACATCCGTCTCTGGTGTCCCATCGTGAGGTCCTCTTTCCACCTGCCACACAGCTGTTGCACGACAAATATGAGCTTTGAATTTGAGCAACACGTCTAAAAACAAGCTGGATGGTCCCTCTCCTCTTTAGTCTATGGGGGTCCAGGGTCTATGTTTTCTACAAAGAATTTAAAATTTCTATGTCCCATTTTGCCTCAGTCCATTTGAAATGAGCACTGGCACAGAGAAGTGTTTCTAAATGAGATCATATTTCCAACATATGGCTTCTTGATTGCATGACGACCTGGAAGGCTGGACATGTTCCTGGGTCCATGCAGTGATTTCCATGACAGAAACATCCATTTTGACATGACAACAAAATCACAACAGATCATTTACAGTCCTAATCACTGCAGGGACAAATGAGTCTCAGTCAGCTTGTGCAGGAAGCAACCTAAACTCATGGTGCAGTGGGGGGTCTGAATCCGTCAGGATCACTCTGGCTTTTTTCACTGACCTCACCTTGTACAAGTCAGTGAGGCTGCTTATGGCTAAGCTAGAAATTTTTTCTGCACACCTTCACCCAGCAGTTTGTTCCTGTTCTTACACGTTAAAAGGCCGAACCAGCAGATGAAGTAAGTAGAGACTCAATAAAACAAGAGTAAAACAGTCGCATTGACATTGAAACCACGGCTCTTCCAATAAAAATACATCTTCTGATGAGCCTTTTTACAAAATGAATCTATGTGGGCTTCAGAAGGCAGCCTGTTGTCAAAGATCGTTCCAGGTATTTGTGCTGGTTCACGGCCTCGACATCTTCACCACAAATAACCAGTGACTGCACCATCATTTCTAAAATCAATAACCATCTCCTTTGTTTTAGAAACCCAGGATATCCCAGCTGACACAGGGTGAGAGGCAGGGGACACCTGCACAGGTCGCCATCCTGCCGCAGGGCCAGCACAGAGAGGAAGAAAACCATTCACACCTACGGGCAATTTAGAGTAGCCAATTAACCTAACCCCAGTAAGTGCATGTCGTTGGACTGTGGGGGGAAACCCACGCAGACATGGGGAGACCATGCAAACTCCACACAGAGAGGTCCGGGCCACGGTGGAATTGAGTGCTAACCACAATGCCACCGTGCTCATTAGTATATAAAATAAATAAAAGTGGTGAAGGATCACAGTCCTGAGGAGACCCGGTGGAGGAAAAGAGGATGTCTGAAAGAACCCTGCTGACCCTGTGAGAACGTGCAGTTAAAATGCCAACATATGAGGCCAGTCAATCCCATACCAACAGTTTAATTTCTTAGCCAAAATATGTGGTTGAATACAGTTAAAAGAAGACAAGAAATCAATAAAAGGTCATCTTGAGAAGGTTTTTGTGCCCTCCAGATGTCTTGAAATCAGATTTTAAAGGGCTCCTGTTGCAGCCTCAGTTCCCCTGCCTGACCTATTGAAGTGGATCCAGATGTTCTTTAACTTTAGGTAAAAAGACTTCCTTTATAATCTTGCCAAATGACTTCTTTTAATGAAATAAGGGCAACAGGCCTGAAGTCATTCAGAGACTGAGTGACCCTGCTTTTGGGGGCAGGAACAATGACAGAGGCTTTCCAAAGCTGAAGGACCCTGTGGGTCTGGAGAGACGTGTTAAAAGCAGTTCCACTATGGATGTGTACTGTCACATCTGAGGGAACGGTTCTAAAACCAAAAAGTTCTTCAGTAAAATCATAAGTATGCAAACAATTGTAAAAACAATTCAAATCATTAGACACCCTGAAAGCAGGCATCCCTTTTATTCAGCATCCCCATCATAGATTTAACCCCATCCCAGGCTGGATGAGGACATATTCTCTCCCTCATAATTCACTCTGTCTTTGGTTTCTTCCTCACTTCTTTCTTGAGTGTGTGCTATCAAGCTATATCCCCATTATTAAAACATATATTACGCAATTTAATTTGACTTTTAACCAATCAAAGGTTTGTTATTAGGAACAGTGATGGATTTCCTGGCTGATTCTTCACAGAACCTGACACATGATCAAAGTGTCTGTGAGCTCATCAAGGTCAGTGCATGCATTTTTAAGCATTTCCCAGTCAGTGTCGCTGGAACAGTTCTGACCACACTGGAACCAAGGGTTGTAGAACACACAAAGATAAACAACACTGTGGTCCAATAAGCCAAGCAGAGCCTACCCCAGCTGTCACAGGGCGAGAGGCGGGGAACACCCCATAAGGTCGCCAACACAGAGACAGACACAAATTCACACCAATTATTTTATCAATTTAGAATTACCTAACCAGCCCCAGTAACTGCATGTCTTTGGGCTGTGGGAAGAACCCGGAGAAAACCCACACACTCACGAGGAGAGCATGCAAAGCGTGGGGCGTGGACAGGTGACATTTAACAGGTGATAGTAAGCTCCTTAGAGAAAAAAATATGAGCCATGGTATCCACATGTAGCACTATAAAAAAATGTGAGTGACTTTAGGAACAAATGTTTTGACACGACTGTTTAGGGTGCTGAAACTCTAGTCTGAAATGCAAAGAGCTCCATGCATGGGTCTACTTGGACCCCTTTATATAGTTTTCTGGGGGGATTTCATGTGCAGCTACACCACACTGTCACATGCTAGCATACGTTACAAATCCAGTTAAAAAGGAAAAGCAGGAATCCTACCATTATATGTGACTCTGGGTTTAGTTAAACACAAAACCAGGTGAAGATCCATCTCATCTGAGGCCACAAACTTGGAGCACACGGGGCACTTGAAGCCTGAAAGAGAGAAACACACCAGGAGTGAATGCGACGTGGAAGGAGGAATATGAAACCCCACTAAAGTGGCAAACACTGAGTCCTTTCTTCCGTCCTCAGCACCATTTGGTGTTGTGTTGCATTTCATTTCCACGCTGTCCAGTGCTGTGAAAGAGACTGTGAACATTTTCTTTTTCTGCCCAGACTCAGTCGACTCCGTTCTTAAATGCAAAGAAACCTGCACTAGAAGATTTGACCTCATAAATCATTAGCAGACACATTACTGAGATATGACCATTGTGTTATAGCACACAGTGATTTGAGAGCCTGATATTATTAAACAGACATATATACATCACTGTGACACACATTCACAAATATTTAAACATAACACAGAGTAATAACATTGAATCCTGGAAGTGTCCTGCAAAGTGTTGTGCAGATTTTATTTGTTGTAATTGATTTTCCGTTGCAGTACCAGGATACTGCAACAAAGCATCATGTGGATTTATGAGTGCTGTTTATCTTTCTCTGGAAACAGAAACAAAGGTTTGATGAGACTGAACTTTTCTGGCTGGCACACCAAAGCAGTAAACTGAGAGGCGCAAATGTGCTATTTAGAGCCGAGGAGAAGAGCACAGTTCCTGCAGGTGATAATTCTCAACACACAAATGATTTGCAAGCAGCAGAAATGCATTTCTGTAATAACCCTATAAAACAGCGGGAAACCAACCAACCAGTGGACTAATATACAGAATACACAGTGCCCTTCAGAAGTATTGGAACAGCAGGGCCAATTCATTTGTTTTTGCTGTGCACTGAAGATGTGCGTGTGCGATCAAAAGATGCGCACGAGGAGAGATCCTGCTGTGTCACACAAGCTTGTTTAATTGTTAATCAGCCCTAACTATCTACTATCAGTTCCAGCTTTGACTTTTACCTGTGGTGAATGCATTTGTAGTTAACCCTTTATTTATCACATGCCTGAATTGTTAACTTCAAAAGTGCCGCCATTTATGGACTTCCTGCAAAAATTACCGCAATAACATCATGTTTGGTGTGAAGCGCAACTTCTCAGCTTTCAGAAACTGTTTGAATTTTTCCCGATAGGTAATGCAACGTGTGTTTGATCAGACGTCTCAGCAGTGATACGCTGGGCGTTGCCCACAGCAAGTAAGGGCAGCTAACAGGCGTAACAGCGGCGACTGTCGCTGTTAAAGAGGGTGGGCAAGCATGAAAACCAGTATTTAAAAACAGCTGAAAAGAAGGAAACCACAGATGTACACAGGCATCAAACTGGTTCTCCAAGGAAAACAACTGATGGTGAGAACCATAAAGAAAAAAGCCCAGGACAGCAGGCCATACATGCGGTTTTGGGCTTAAGTACCAGAGCCCACTGTTAGCAGGAGAGAACAACATAGAGGCCACACTACCAAAGCAAACTGAGAAAGATGAGCCACAAAAATACTGGAACAAAGCTTTGATGAGACAAAGATTGACCAAATTTATGGAAAGTATGGACAAAGAAGGGATCTGCACATGATCCTAAACATACAAGCTTCTCTGTGAAGCATGGTGGAGGTTGTGTCATGGCTTGGGCTTGCATGGCTGCTTCTGCAACATGATTTATGATGATAGTAGCAGACTGAATGCACACATCTAAAAACATCATTCTGTCTGCAAATGTATGGAGAAATGCATCCAAACTAATTGGGAGCATCTTGCATGTACATCATGCACACACGCTGTTGGTTATTTATGCTTTTCCAGATAAAAGCCTAGAATGTTTTATATTAGCATTTATGATGTCTAACATATGTACAGGGTGGGCCATTTATATGAATACACCTTAATAAAAGGGGAATGGTTGCTGATATTAACTTCCTGTTTGTGGCACATTAGCATATGGGGGGGGGGCACTTTTCAAGATGGGTGGTGACCATGTCGATCCAATTTTGTTTTTTATCATAGGAAGAAGGTCATGTGACACATCAAACTTATTGGGAATTTCACAAGAAAAACAATGGCTTGGTTTTAACGTAACTTTATTCTTTCTCTTTGTTTACAGCTATTGACATGTCGCAGAGGTTAACACGTGAGAAACTGTGTTGATGTCTGGTAAAGGCAGTAACCGGGTCATTGCAGCAGATTTCAATGCAAGACACCCTACGAGACCACCCATGTCCCATGCTACAGTTAGCAAACTGCTTGCCAAGTTTCATGAAACTGGTTCAGTGTTGGATTTGCCAAAATGTGGACGCATGATGTTGCTATCAGTGTGTGAAGAGTGGGACAAGAGGGTTGCATTGACAATCCAACACAATGGGCAGCACTTTGAAGATATTTTATAAGTGGTCAGAAACTTGTAAATAACTCAAGAAAGAATGGATGTTTATGGATTATTAATAAGCAAGCATAATTGCAGCCTTACTTAAAGCAAGCTTCTGAGACAGGCTCATCCTTACACTGCAACACTTCACTGTGGTGAAGACAGCAACTCTCTCTGTGTAGTGTAGTGTAGAGTGGTTTTACACACACACACAGCAGTGCATTAGGAACCAAAACACAACGGCCACATTGTCACTGTCTCACTTTAAATCGAGAATCATTTTTAGAATTGAAACATGACACCAGGAGCGTATGTAAAGATTACCACTCATTTACCGTGACGGTGATCACGTCGCTCACAGGCCTGATGCAGATTCAGCGGTGAATCTTTGCAGAGCCTCTCACGTAACCTGCGTAAGAGGCTGACACTGTTACCAGCATTGCAGTGCTGCCGTGTCCCCTGCAGAGCCAGGCTCGATAGAAACAAATGAAATCCCCTCCTGGACCCCCTCTCTTTGTTTGTCTGGTTTTTGTCATGATCCACGACTATTCTGATAGTTTTGGTAATCTTCCTCCAGGAATTTACTGACATCTGTCCTGACACGAGTTCTAATACTGACACACACACACACACACACAAACACACACACAATAATTATAATAATAAATTCAGAAATTTCCAGTTCACCCAGTACAATCTAGATATTCAAGCTTTCACCACACCAGGATGCTTTAAAGGTACTTACTGCAAGCTTGGGACTAGTTTTAAACTTCTCAGTTAACGATACCAACAGAACACGAAGAAACAAAAGCCAGGACCTAATATTCCAATCATCCATGCACCGTTATGACTCAGTCACACAAACAGGACCTACAGCGCCCTAAGACTAGAAACAAAAATGAGTGTTTGTCCAGCGACTGCATTGAGTTTTTCACATTCAGTGAAGTAGAGTGAAAGTAGTTGGAACAACCAACTGGTGACCCAGAGGTTGAGGGTGTTGCACAATCAACCTCTGGGCAACTATTTTTGACTACAGGTTGCTGGTGGGAGGCAACCTGCGGTGTGACTCAGACTGACTGCGATCACTGTCAGACAGATTGCCACAGGTCTGCAAATAACTGCCCTCTGACTTATAAACAGGTAGACTGCCAACGTCCAGTTAATCTGAGTCACTCTGCACCAAGGAGCACAACTCAATTGCAATGTATCTCTTTGCAAAAAGGGGTTCAACTGGTAATATTCCTATATAAAAGCAAGGTTCCTGAATGCCGCTCTGCAGCCGTATTATAACAAACAGACTGCATGTAATTGCCAACTTGAGCACACAAACTGACAGCAGACTGACTCCATCTTATTGCTGCTTTATCACTATTTCTCTTTCAGCTGACTGCGAGTGGTCGTAGACCTGATCCCTGTCTTCAAAGGCGATGAGATCAATAACCCATTACACACAGTCTCAATAAATTTGTGCACACTGCTGTCTCCAGCCACCGTTTCCCGCTGTGTGACTGCAGCATTAAAAAGATATCAACTGAAGTTGAACTGAGGACTTGCTGTACTTTTATACCACAATATGGTGCAGAGTAATGCTTCTTTATCCAGAGAAGTGATTCAATGATTTGGCAAAAAAAAAGGGAGAGCCTCTTGAGGAGCTGGGGTGAGGACTTGGTTAAGTTCACAGCAGCCTCACTTATCTGCAAACATTTCAAAGATAGGTATTTAAATCCAGATGAGGGGACCTACAAACAGTATCTTCAAAGGGTACTTGGATACTTGAAGATGGAATTGCAATACGATAGTGTGGACTTTTGTATTTCAGTCTCAGTTTCAGAACTGTCACATCCCTAATCTGCAGTGTTCAGATACTCCTTTTGACTACTATTACACTGTTGAACATAAAGTGCAACATTATAAGTTGCAACCAAATCAGGTCAGACTTTTGAACATTATATATACATTATTTGAAATGCATCACAAAATGTGACTTGTATAGTAGTGCTGTGTTTACACAGTTAAATGGACAGTCATAATTACTAAATGTATTAATGCATTATAAATCAGAGACAGTTGAAGCAGATAATTATATAAATTATGCTGCAAACATCACACTCCCTACATCCAGTAATTACGCCTTTGTTTTAACTTCCATCACAATCTTCGTGTCACAATCTCAGCAGAGACGGCAAATTTTGCAGTTTCCTGTGACATCTCAGATTTCCTCCTCCACCATCCATCAGCAGTTCTGCAAAGTGTGACATTTCACAGCCAGGTGACAGAGTATAAAAGTGTGTGTGTGTGTGTGTGTGTGTGTGTGTGCGTGTGTGTGTGCGTGTGTGCGTGTGTGTGTGTGTGTGTGTGTGTTTGGAGCTTCCTAATGGTAAAATCTGCGCACTGATAGGATAAATGGATTAAGGCAGTCAAAAACACTGCTTGGCTGACCTACATAAGTGATTCACAAGACATGCGCACACACATGCAGGATGTGTTTTTCCAAGATCTCCCGGCCATCTGCTGACAATTAGGAATGGACGGTTTAGGTGTGTTTATTTGAAATGTGGAAATGCGGATGGATTCCAGCTCTGCACGGCTCCACCATTCATTCTGAAAAATGCTAAAAGCCTGAGCTAAGCCCTCCCTGTGAGGCTGTGATGACTCATCCACTAAACTGTATGGGGTGCTCTCTCCACTACATCAGACTGCTGCACATGTCCTCAAGCGTGCCTTCCTGAGGTCATACCTGCTGTTGGTCGCATTAAAACTCAGGCTTCTCAGACATGTCTCCCAGTATCAGCCACACGGGTTGAAATGACATGAGTGTTCTTATTATGTGCGTCTCTGACTTTTCTGTAACAAAGTGCTGCAGTCAACATCACATGATGTGAAACATCTGCTTCCTCCACACAGGAAATTCTAAACTTGTAATTCCCCAAAATCATTTAAAGAAATGATTTAGGAAGTGTAATTTTACCTTTTAAATTTTTAAATTTTAAACACATTAGTGACCAGGAAGATGTTAAAGATCATCATCATCACCATCATCATCCTGACACAAAACAGTTCTAACCAAAACAGCGAGGAACACGTTCTTTCTGCCTGCTGCTGCTTTCGGTGGGAGAACAAAAGAGGAAGAGTCCCAACACAACACTGCTTGTGTGTTAGCGTGTGCGGCTTTTCTTTCACTATCATATGATCTGTGCTTCTGTCTGAGGAAACTGACTTTTTCTCTAATGAAACCTTCAAAACCTTCGGGTACTTTTCCACTTCAGTTCAGACAGGACTACCATTAATATGGCCACAACACTGACTGTGAGACACCAGCTTTGACTATCTCCTGTTGTCAAGTACTGATCTGTTATCAGTGTTAAATTAATAAGCTGCATTCCTCCTCACTGTGAAGAAGATGCTTTTCATGTAAGGCAACTTCAAGCTTTGACTAAAGCATTGCTCGCTTTGTTTAAAAAAATGTAATTCATAAATACATCCAGCAGGACGGCATTGACCTCATTATTTTACACTCATGCACAGTCACACTCGTTTCTCCTTCACCTGTTCTCACTGTGCGTGAACGTCCTCACATATGTGAAGACAGGTGAAATAACATTACTCGAGCTGATGATGAAATGCTACGTTAAGTGCAATAAAACCTTCCTAAGAGGTGTTTCAGCAAACACAGAGACTGAGAAAGAACTAGAGAGGAAAAAGCATAGTCGGAGCTTTGCAGTTGTGTCATTTTGTGTCACAAACTCCCACTAACATATAAAGAAAAGCTGTTAGCCTTTGGCAATCTGCTGGCAATCTGCTGACCCTGCTGCTGCTTTTGGTGGGAGAACAAAATAGCTTCTTTCCTATTAACAACTGCTGCACAGCTTCATAAACAGTAGACAGTAGAATGTGTGTAACAGTTCTTCCTCTGTCTGAAACGTGTAGGTTAGCTGCCCTCACTTTTAGCCAACTTTCTTGCCCTTCTCAGACACTCAACTGAACCTTAGACAACAAAAATGCCGATCTTAGCTTAATTATGTAAATTGTGACCATTATTAATGGGCAGCATAATGGCTCAGTGGTTCTCACTTTGTGGAGTTTCAGTCCAAAGACATACAGTCAGCAGGGTTAGGTTAATTGGTGATTGCCCATAGGTGTGAGTGTGAGTGTGAATGGTTGTCTGTCTCTGTGTGTCAGCCCTGTGACAGGCTGGTGACCTGTACAGGTGTACCCTGCCTCTCACCCCATGCAGCTGGGACAGGCTTCAGCCCCCTCTGACCCTGAAAAGGATGGATGGATGGCTAGATCATTGGATGGATGGATGGATGGATGACCATTATTAGTCAGAAAGGAGGATATGCTCATTGGCTCAGATCCACCCCTCTCTGGTCACATCCTGTTTCAAAACACCAAGATGACAATGGCAAAAATTCTAATTTTGAGGCTTCAGAACAGACTTCACAACCAATGTGTGACGTTATGGTGGCGGCAGTCCTCTTTTATACTGTGGACCAGAGAACAATACAGAATAGAACTGAACAGACTGGCCTGTAGATCAGCACATTAACACTGATCACTCTGACCACTGAAGCACCAGTGCTCCCTTTTGTTTCAGGGGGAGGAGCTAAAACTGTTTTGAATGAATTTAGGGGTATGTATAGTTACATATTTATATAAATGTATTTATTTATATAAAAATAGAATCAAAAGAGGTAATAGGAGGTGAATAGTTTGTGATAGTGCTCATTACTCTGACCTAAGTTTCTGACCCTAATTTCTCTTATATCTCTTTCTCTTATATTAAGCTTAGGCTACCACACTTCATAATAAGGGGTGAACAGGTTTTATTTACAGAAACAGACAAAAAGAATCAGCTTTCTTCACCTACAATGCAGCTTCCTTCCTTCCTGCAGCGGTTGGCTGCAGAGGCCTAAAAGAAGTATGCTAAAATTCATCAGGATAAATTAACTTTTTGATACGTGCAATGATACGACATAAAGGCCCATTCTGTTACTGCTCCTTTTATGTGATCAAACACAAAATTCTGAGAAGTCATGTATGCCAGTCTATTGGTATTGTGAATATATAGAGTGACTTATTAATGCATGGGAACATTTACAAGCATACAGAGGTGTGTCAGTGATGCTATTTCATTAGAACAAACTTAACATTTTTATATATTATTAAATAAGAAGCATTGTCATTGTGGTATTTTATAATGTTATTTCATCAGCCTGAAATGCACTGGCTTCCTCAAAATGCCTCACTTCCATCATGTCCTCACTGGTCCAATATACAATTAAGCTTAATGCTACTTGATTTGAGTGTTGCTAGTGCGGCTGTCAATACACGATTGCTTGTTTAACTTAGTTGCCACTAAATGAGCTCACCTTATGTCACATCATTTGGAGAGGGCCCTGTTTCTACTTCAGTCTCTCTAAGGTTTTTTTTTTTAATTTAAGGACCATCTGCTTTTTGGTGTTATCTTGTGCCACAGTATGTAACAGATACAGTGTTACATAATAATAATAATTATTATAATTATTATAATTATAATTATTATTATTATACATTTTATTTATAAGTGCCTTTCATGACACCTAAGGATACTTTACAGGGGAGAAAACAAGACAAACTACAAAAAGCACAAACAGGAAACTAAAATAACACAAAAAAAAAACTAAAGCGAGTATGCAGTCTGGAACAGGTGAGTTTTGATTTGTGATTTGAAGATATGAAAAGAGTCGATATTGTGAATGTCTGGGGAAATAGAGTTCCACAGCTAAGGAGCAGAGCGGGAGAAAGCTCTGTTCCCCATAGTACTGAGGTGGCCAGAAGGAACAGTCAGGCGGACAGAGGAGGAAGAGAGGAGGGTGCGGGATTAGGAGGTGATGTGAAGAAGACTGACTGGATAAGAAAGGCTGAGGTTGTGGATGGCCTTAAATGTGAACAGAAGGATCTTGAATTCTGAACTTAACTGGAAGCCAGTGGAGCTGCTATAGGACTGGGGTGATGTTGGGAAATGAGGGGTTTTGGTGATAATGCGAGTGGCTGAGCTTTGAACTATTTGAAGCTTCTGGAGGGATTTGTGAGGGAGGAACTGACCAGCTGTAAATGGTGATGGAGAAACTGCCAACTTTGGATAAGGTGGATTTTGTTCCAACAAGGAGGAACTCAGATTTGTCACTGTTTAATTTAAGGAGGTTTGAGGTGAACCAGGATTTGATTTCAGATAAGCAGGTGGTGAGGGAGGAGGGTGCGAGGAAAGAGTTAGGCTTGTTGTATAGAGCCGGGTATCATCCAAGAAATAATAGAAATAGACGTTGAATTCATGTAAAATATTTTCAAGGGGAAGGAGGTAAGTGATTAACAGGAGGGGCCCCAGGACAGAGCCTTGAGGCACACCTGAGGTAACAGAAGAGGGGTAGGACTTGAGATTCTTAAGCTGGATCAACTGAATGTGGCATGTGAATTAAGAAAGGAAAAGTCAAGAGAGGTGTAAGAGATGCCAATAGAAGATAGTCTATTGAGGAGGATGTTGTGGGAGATAGTGTCAAAGGCCACACTCAGATCAAGGAGGATGAGGAGAGAGAGTGATACAGAACCAGCTGCCATGAGAAGGTCATTGGTGATTTTTAATAGAGCGGTTTCTGTGCTATGGTGGGGGCGGAAACCAGACTGGAATTGTTCATAAAGACTGTTTTGAGTTAGATGGGTGTGAACTTGAATAGGAAGAGATTTTTCCAGCATCTTGGAAATGAAGGGTAGGTTGGAGATGGGGCGAAGATTATTATAGTTGTTTGGATCAGAACCTGGCTTTTTCAGAATTGGGTGACAGCTGCAGTTTTGAAGAGCGTGTGAACAATTCCAGAGGTAAGCGAAGAGTGGCAGATATGAAGGGGAGGAGAGAGGAGAGACAGGATTTAATCAGAGCGGTAGGAAGAGGATCAAGTAGACATGTGGAGGGCTTGGATTTCTGGATGAGGTCAGTGATTTCAAAGGGAGATGGTAGCTCAAAGGTGGAGAGCAGCTGACAGAGGTGGGGGAGTTCAGATGAGGGGAGGGGAGGAGAAAGAGGACATAGGTGTTGGTGGATTGTGTTGATTTTTTTCACTGAAAAACAACATAAGGGAGTTACAGGTTACAGTAGATTAAAATGAGAAGGAAATAATTCAGGGGGTGGAGAATATTATTTAGCAGTGAAAAGGGTCTCAGTGTTGCCTTCATTGGAGAAAATAAGGCCGGAGAAGTAGGCAGATGTGGTTTGGGTAACTAAGTCCTTATATAGTGATAAGTGAGATTTGTACATGTCTTTATGGACAAAGAGAGCAGTATTTTTATGGAGACGCTCTAATTGACGGCCTTTGGTTTTCAGTGAGTGGAGTTCAGGGGTAAACCAGGGTGCATAATGGTGTGTTTTCACTGGGGCGAGAGAATTGACAATGTCAGTTAAACAAGTGTTATATTGAGCAGCCAGTACATCTGAGGAAGAAAGGTCAGAAATCAGAGAACTGGCAATGTTTGCAGAGAGGATATCCAAGTTGATGTCCCTGAAGTTCCTGAATGAGATGGGTTGTCAGGGAGAGACAGAGTGAAACACTGAATGAGAGCAAGAAATGATCTGTAAAATGAAAGTTCATCTGAAGAGCAGGTTCAGAGTATGTCCTTTGGTGTGAGGAGGGAAATTAGTGAACTGATGAAAACCAAAACTCAAGGCAGGATGAAGAGTCTTTGGTGAGAGGAAGATTGATATTGTCTATGTGAATATTCAAGTCCCAGTAATATTACATTTGGTGAGAGTGGACAGATGGGAGAGGAGAGCAGCAAAATCATCAAGGAATTCACTGTGCGGGTTGGGGGGGGGGCAGTAAACTGTGGAAATGATGGTGGGAGTGGGGCCAGACAGTTTACAGACAATACACTCAAACAAGCTGACGGTGGGTATTGACACAGGGAGGATTTCCCACCTCTCGCGATGAATATCATGAGACCACCACCTCGACCTGCGCCACAGGGTTGGCAGATGTAAACAAAGCCAGGTGGGTTGTTGCCAGGTTTCAGTCAAACAGAGAAAATCAAGCTTACGGTCAGTGAGGAGATCCTCTCGAACAAAGGTCCTTTGTTTGAGAGTGAACGGATGTTAAGCCGAAGTTGACAGAGGTGGAAATGTGTTTGATGAACGTGTTTGATGGGCTGGTCAACAGGCTCAGATCAGCAGACCGGGTGGCATTTCTGCGAGGCCGACGAGTGGTGGACCAGATGGAGTGGATGGCTTTCTACGTGTCGAGCTGGAAATTCTGGTGAGACCCATGGTGAACATATCGCCAGCGAGGCAGGAGAGCAATCTCTGGGTGGAGATGGAGCCATGTATTGGAAGAGACCTGAAACACTGGTTGGATGAGAAGTGGTAGAAGAGTCCAGGCACGGGTTAGGCTGGGCCACATTATGCGGTAGGTGAGGTCACGGAACAGGTTAGTCTTTGGTGGTCAAGGCAATGCTAGCCTGACTGGGCAGAGACACAGTGAAACGATAACTGCAAAGATGTGTATCACAGGAGAAGGCAGCTCGTCAAAACACCAAAAAGTTTACACCGGTAAGCAGCGGCATCACGACGCATCACTTAACTGCTGATAGTTCAACTGTTCTTAACCCATTAGCTGTGCTCCACTCACAGCTGACTTCCCTCAGTTGCTGCTTTCTTTCCTTTATTTCTTATGATTATTTGATGTTGCTTTCAAGGAGAAAGATTTGACTTGGCGTACATTAACAGTTGCCTAGATACAACAAATTCATTGTGCTGTAAAGACAGGTCCAGTTCGAGATGGATTAAACCATCTTGTGCACTTTTAAAGGGTGCAAGTGGCATCAAAGAACCTCCACTAATTTTTGGATTCAAAGTTCAGTCACACAAGTGCTTTATTCAGGCAATTTGTGATGCCAATAGAAGATAATCTGTAGAGAAGGATGGTTACTCACCGGCACTTAGGGCCGGGCCATATGGACCAAAAATAATATGACTATATTTTTTAGCTGAATGGTGATACACAATACATATACACAATATAATTTTTCTTCCCAAAAGGTATAAACAAAAAGTCCTTCTGAGTCACACGGGCACTTTTTTTTCAAACATTCAGTTGTAGATGTACATGAGAAATTGCTCAAAAATAAACTATTGGTATATTTAAGTAATAATGCTTCTCAAATAAATGAATGCTTTTTTCCTCCATAACAAAACACTCACAGCTTTAAACAGAAAAGATACTGAGCAAAAACAGCAAAAGGCTGACTAATTCTTTAAAAAACAGTCTGCAGTGAAGTAGACTTCTCCAAAGTACTTCCTCCTGTGTGTACTCCTGTACAGCCAGTACTCTGTGCAAATAACCAAACATGTAAACAGACTGAATGAACAAAATTCCTTCAGTCAGGAAGTTTCTTGCTAGCTCAGTAAATCCAGACATATGCACCGACGTATTACAG
>VUQK01024177.1:0-31012 GCA_015106715.1 Bujurquina vittata | reverse complement strand
ACACACACACACACACACACAAATAAGTAGATCCTAGCGCCTCTCTACAGGTCCTCCGCACGGCTTTTCACGCCGGGCTTTGGTCGGAGTCCCAGGACTCCCCCCAGCTTTAAACTCGTGGAAAAACCACACGGCGAAAGGGACACACACAAGCACACACACACACACACACGCGCACAACGACCAAACTCACTACACGGTGCAATACAGAAAAAATAAATGTAAGCACAACATTGCCCCCCAAAAACTGCTCCTTCCACGCGAAAAGAGCCCCGCTCCGGAGTTTCCGGGGTACTTACCGGCTCAGGTGATCCTCAGGGTAGATATCCTCGCCATGGTTTTAAATTCCAAAACTTGGGGACATTTCCACACTGGTCACGGAGCGGCTCTGCTCTCTCTCCGGCGGCTCCCTGCGTGTGAATGGAGCGGAGAGGAGAGGAATGCAGCTCCGGCTCCAGGAGGCGGGAGGAGGCGGGCTGCTGCCGCTGCTGCAGTACCGCTACTGACCCATAGAGGGCTTCCACTGCTTTGTAATGTGAAGGCTGCGGAGACTTCACACTCATAATTTAGGCAATCTCAGTTTCCACACGTGCAAAACTTTTTTCCACGTGCTTAATTTAATTGTAATTATGTACCATTATGCTCTTACACTGTTAATTATTTAGCTTCCCTTCTCTGTTGTAGGTAATTAAGTAGAAGCATGTCCTGTAACTGACTATTCATATACACTTAATAAAAATGAAAAAAAAATAAAATAAACATAATACAGTTTAAAAGTCTTGAGACTCTCTGCATTTCTTCAGATTTTATTTCCAACGAGCCCAATTTTCTTGTACCGTTTTTAGAGCAGTCTTCATAAAGGTCTGTCTGAGTTTTTCTTTGCAAACTGGCTGCAGTCTGTGTACCTGACCATTTTCAGAGGATTTGTTGTTTTTTTTAAGCCACTTAACACTGACCTATGAATCATTCAAGCATATAAAAACACATAACTCAAGGATGACCCGGTGTTGTATCTGTATATAACAGATAACTTAACAAAGCACCAATTTTAAATTGTGTCTTTAGGCACTTTGTTACTAGCAGCCTGTCGCAAAAGCATGTAATTTGTTCCCATTTTAGTTGATTCTGTGAAAAATGCCAAGGATAACACAGTTTGACAGGCATAAAATAGTATTTTTGCTCCAACGAGGTGATTCCCAAAGAGCTGTTAGTTTAAAGATCGCATATCTCGGCATGGTGTGCAGTGTGTTCTTAAAAATCTGACAAAACTGGACAAGTGGAGGACAAAAGAAGAAGTGTCATCCTAAAAAAAACAACAACCTACAGCAGATGAACAGTATCAAGTATCAAGCCCTTGAGAAAGAGGAAAAAATCCAGCAAAGACCTGACACAGGACCTGAGAGGTTTCCAAATGCTGACCCTTCAGCTGATCCGTCTACTGTTCATTCTGCTCTCTGAAGCCTCATCAGAAATGGTCTCAGAGGTAGGGTGGCTGTCAAGAACTCATTCTTAAGGAAGGAAATTGGGAGAAAAGGCTGAGGTATGCCACATTACAGGAGAACGGGATCAGTGGCAACAAGTCTTAATGAGTGATAAATGCAAATTTCAGTGTTTGCATTCATCACCGTCATTAATATGTTCAGAGGAGGTCAGGAGAGAGGTTCAACAGCGAGTGTCCACAGCATTTGGAAACCATGGTGGAGGCTCTGTCAGGGTGGTGTTGGAGATGGTGTCAGAATTGATGGATCAGATTTTGATCCACCATGTGAAACCATCTGGAAAGCATCTGATTGACAAGGGCTTCGTTCTTTAGCACGGCAATAATCCCAAACCCACGACCAATGCAGTAAATGCATACCTGGACAAAACACACACACATGCACAGTCATGGATTGGCCTCCCTAGAGCCCAAACCCCAAGGTGGGATCATCTTGACAGAAACCAGTCAACATCCAAAGAAGAGCTTTGAAGGTCTTTCAGGAAGCCTGGAGAACTGTTCCTGAAAACTGCTTAAGGAAATGACAAGAGCCCTTCCTCAGAGAGTTCAGGCCGTGTTTAAGGATGCGGTCCCACCAAATATTGACTTTCAAGCTCATTAACTCTGTTTTTGCCTGACATATTGCATTTCCCTGTGCGTTTGCACGTTTCAATAAATTGCTGCACCTATTTCCCATTTTCCTAACAAAATATAAAGACATGACTTGAGTTAAACGTTAATTACATTTAATTAACATAAACTAAGAGCACAAGAAACTCTGTAGCCCACTTAAAACATAATCTCGGGCATTGTTACTGTCAACCAGCACTCCAGCAATCACAACTAATCACAGCTCTTACAGTCATTATTATCACAGTTATTATTATCTTCATAAATATGTTTTGCAGCATATCTCTCGCTTAAAGTTAAAATAAATAACAGACACAGGGAAAGGTTACATTACACGTAGACATCAGAAGGGGGGGGCAGGCGGTTGTGTTTGGGAACAACATAGTGGTGATGATGGGAGCGGACAGAGTGACAACAAATATTTGCAAGACAATCGATTGACATCAAGGCCCTGACAGGCACAGTTTAGCCCGTTTCAAGACTCTGCACATCTGCAGGTGCTGAGGAGAAAATATAAATTTACAGTGAGTGGTGTTCAATTTAGAAACTGCCCCGGAGATGATCGGAGACAGATTTTGGTTGTGAGTGTCACAAAACAAGGCAGAGTTCTAATTAAAGGAGGAGGCCCGAAGCCTGCCTGTCATGTCCCATCAGCTGACACACTGGCACAGCCTTACTTAGACCGAGCGTCACTTTGATGAGTTTCAATACAAACTGCGTCCAAAAGGCCATCCAACCAACTTTGAATTCTTACTCTTCTCTTATAATATGGATCTTTGCAATGGAGGAAGTGACCTGCAAAGCTTTATTTCAATTTTCATCAGAGAGTGAGTGAACATTAGGAGCTTATTCGTGTCTTTTGGGCACTGTTCCATGATGTCTGTGCAGCAAGGAAGCTTTTGGGATAACTGAGTTATTCAAACAGGCAGCTCAGGTTACCAATTGCACTCAGGAGAGCAGAGAGCAAGATCTGGCACTAACCACACCACCTGGCCTCATGAGCTGTGTGTGTGTGTGTGTGTGTGAGAGAGAGAGAGAGAGCGAGAGAGAGAGGGTGAGAATGAGTGTTTCACAGGGGCAGATGCAACGTGTGTGTTTAAAAAAACAAACAAAAAAACCCACAGACATTTGCGTGCGTGTACATTAGGAGAGTAGCTGAGTTTCCCCCCCGAGCTCATCAAACCGCGCAGCTTTCAGCAGTAGTCAAAAAGCTCACTGTGTGCCTTTAGAAACGATTGGTTTGGGCACACTAATACTTAAAGATTAGCCTCACTTAACATGTGAAAGGCCTCTGGACAAAACCATTCTCTATCTCGCAGTTAAACAGTAACACATTGATTAGCTCTGAATCGGTGCGACTCGCGTCTGACCAGTTCACTTCAGGCCGGGCGCAAATTCTCATGGGAATATTTTCATGAAGTGTGAAACACAATAGGCTTAAGTAAGCCTGAAGGAGCATTTGCTTCCTCTGTCTTCAACGCAGCCATTCGCTGAGTTCTGCTGGCATTATAATACAGTGAAAATAAAGACAAGGCACTCCTAATGTGCTCAAACAAAAACGCTGCCCTTTCCGTGCTCATGCCTACAGTGTAAACCAAAAGCTGTTTTGTCTTTAATGCTCAGTGGTGGGATTTTTTTAATGAGCCTGATTAATCTTAGCTGTCATGACTTCACTAGACAGTGCACAGGTCGAGCTGCTCGGGCTGAAAGCACTGAGAATATTAAATAAATGTATGCACGGCTGTTTGGTGCTTTGCTGCTGTTTTGTTCTGTATTTGTTCTTTTTATGTGTGTATATACAGTATGTATACGTGTGTGTGTGTGTGTGTGTAGTATTAATGGGCCTGGCAAGAAGAGCAAATATTTTAAGTGAACAATGAGATATAAGAACAGTTTGAAAAGAGTGAATAGGGCCCCCGCTGTTCTTGAAAATGCACAATAAATAGGTTAATGTGCAATTGCATGATGCGCATAAATACAGTATTGTGCAAACATTCCAATAAGCACGAGTACGCAAACAGACATTCACAGACACTGCAACTTTTCTACCTCTAAACACAAAAGGCTGCATTCACACATGGGAAAATGATCACACTCGGATATCACGGCAGTATCTTGAATTTCCAGTCATTCCTGATTGACAGATAACAGCAGATTAAAATGAGCCCCAGTGACACAAAAATTTAAAAAAAGAGCGAGAGAGAGAGAGAGAGAGAGAGAGAAAAAAAAAGTGTTTTAATTCTCATAAAGTGAAAGAAGATCACTGTTTGTTCTTCGCAAGCAGTCAATGCCATCTCTTTTGCCGACCATGAAACTCAATCCTTGGTACATAAAAGCCAAGAAAACATCTGATCTGTGCCAATTAGGTGCAACTAATCAGATTTGAACCAGCGAGTGAAGTGCAGCTTTGGTAGCCTTGTAACCTGAGGTGGCACCGCTCAGGCTAAACAGGTAATGAGCCATTAATTGGCTAACAACAAGATGGCTGACTGCTGGGTAGCAGGGTTACAGGATATCATCTGGCTAAACCTGTCTGATCTGTTTGTACAGTCACTTCAATCCTATTTGAGCTCTCGGGATCCTCGGTCATTATGGAGCCGTGCCATCTGTGCCCTTCACCACCAGATCAGGACAAACAGAAACTTTGTTTCTTTCGCTGTACTGGTGCAACAGTTAGAATCAGCTGAAGTAACGCAGTAATAAATAACGCAGTACTACTCGTCCTACACTAGTAGTACAGAGATTCCAGTTTGAAAGGCATTTCTTTCAATAGAAAACAGTCAAAGCAAGTAATACACAGAAGCTCTTCAAAACTCTCCCATAATTCTTTGCTCTGATGTTCAATTAGTAATTTAAAAAAAAAACAATGTTAAGGAGGGACAAGATGATTTTACAGGCTTCGTCTACAAGCTTCGAGCCCTTTCATGAGCGAAAACAATTATGTTAAACTTACATCTAACATCTTCCTGTGCAACATTCCCACTTTCATTCGCCTGAGATGAACAGTGTAGCTATACACAGTGATATAAATTCATTGGCCACTTCATTAGGTACCTGTTCAAATGGTCATTAATGCAGCAGCTGATTGCATGTAGGGATGTGGACACCTACTGAAGCTCAAAGTGAGCATCACAATGGGGAAGAAAGGCGATTTAAGTGACTTTGAGCATAGCATGGCTGTTTATTGAGTATTCCAGAAACTGCAGTGAGCTGGGTGAAAATGCCTTGTGGCCGCCAGAGGTCAGAGGGGAATCGCCATAAACAATAACTCAGCCTGATCAACAGCTTACCTGAGTATTGTTGCTGATCATGTCCATGCCTTTATGACCACGGTGCACCCATCCTCTGATGCCATTAAGCTAAAACAGTCTCAAACTGGCTTCTTGAGCACGAAAGTGAGTTCACTGTACTCAAACGGCCTCCACAGTCACCAGATCTTAATCCAGTGGACCACCATTGGTATGTGGTGAAACAGGAGATTCACATCATGGATGTGCAGTTGACTAAATATGCAGTAACTGCGTGATGCTATCACATCAACATGGACCAAAATGCCTCATGAAGGTTTCCAGCAACTTGTCAAATCCGTGCCACGAACATTTAAGGCAGCTCTGAGCTCTGGGTCCAACCCCAGAAGTCGCTGGTGAGTGTATGATAACATCAGCAAACTGTGTGTGATGTAATGGATATGTGGAATGCAGATCAACTGCCCCAGTTTATTTGCATACGGGAACACTGGCTGTATATTTGCATGATGTTATACATTGAAGAGCTATCCAAATGAGCATATTTTCAACAATAGCAGTCCAGTCACTAGCTGCAAAAACCATTACCCATGATGTATGCACTACAGTCGCTCACTGCTTTTCTAATATGAACAAACAAACTTTATTTCCATTTGTAAACATAACACACACACGTGCATTTTTCTTAATGCTCTTTTAAATGAAAGCGTCTATAAGTTAGCCTCTGTTGTATGGTGTCTGTTCATGGCAAAAGGAATCAAAGCTTATCTGCATAATTGTGCGGATTTTTTTATGTGAAATATTACATTTCATAACATTTGAGTAAATTGCAGGCTCACACCTGGGCTTGTTAGCAACGATACTAATCAAACAGCAACAAAGAAATCACGAAAGCGATTCGAGGACTGAGTAGCGTGGAGTTGGTGGAGGTTAAATTGTTAATGCATTACAAGATTATGCAAATGCAGCTGTTTTGAAATAGCGATGTGTTTGTAAGGTAATACCAGTTAAGAATACTTCCGCTTTAATTATTCATTCAGTTTGCATTTCAGTTGTGGGGGAACCTTAAGAGACTCTGGAGACTTGCTCTTTAAAATTGCTGCAACCTTATAGGCAGGCTCATTGGCCATGATTTAATGTGCATCTTTTCATAGACCTCAGTTATCAATTAACTGTAAGTGTACACCACTGGGAATATCCTCAGTCGTGCCTGCCACATTAACATCCATTAGAAGTGAATCACCTGTCTGTGCTAGAGCTCCTCATCTGCTGAATGTTTTCCTCTGGGCTGCAATCTGTCATAGCGGGGGGAAACGACTGGCGAGATAAGAAATTGCTGCAGCTTGTGAATCATTTTAAGATGCTCACAAATCTCGGAATTAACAGTTTGCTTCACACCAAATGAGTGCTAAGCCTGAAGACTTATGAATGTGGCAAAGGGAGTATGGCCAGCACAAAAATACGGCAAATTTGCGATGATGACAGTTTGTGATTTCACCTCTGATGGGCCTTATTAAGTTCTAAATTGATAAGTTAGACTCTCCTGTTTATGAATACCTAAGAGCTTGAAAGAAAATACGAGCAGTGCAAATGCAGCGTGAAAAGGAAATCCACAACAGTACACAGAGTCAATTAGTGGCAGAAATATCATGATGTATGTAATTAGCATCGAAAAGAGTCAGAACCTTGATATTACTTGAACATAGTTAGAAGCATGTTGCTGCAGAAAGTGCACCTCATCAGCAACTCCAACACAACACCATTAATTTTCCACGTGCTGTGCTGGCCACGCAAACACCACGTTACTCTATGCTGAGCTGTTTAGCAGCAGAGCTTTTCTTCTCCTCCTGCCCAGCTTCTTCTTCTTTTATTTCTTTTCTTTTTCTTTTTTTTTTTTTTAGAAAGGTTGAAAGAATGCATTCGGTGCGGAAATTTTTGAAGTACCCAATCATAATTAAAATCTAGGTGAGGCGAACTGAACCTAATTAGTTACAAACAGCCTCTTTGCTTCATCTCTCAGCTGCCATCAAACGCTTTATGTGGCCTTTCTCTGCCGGCTTCTGATGTGAGCGCCTTGGGGTGTGCATAGTAGGGAGACTACCTAACACCAGCCTTTTGATTAAACTCGACATATTACGTTGTGATCAAAAAATTACAGGAACTTGTGTTGTGACTCTCTTTTGATTTGGGTATATATATACATTTTTCCCTTTTCACTTCACAGTCAAAGAGATGTGGAGGACAATGAGGAAGGAAGGAGAAAGAGAGGTGAGGGAAGGAGAGCTTTGATGTTTCTATTTGTAGAGCACACAGCTGCTTTTGTAGATGTCCTTTAAGATCGTCGCTCACGTCACAGCGCAGTGATGTTCTCCTGCTCAATGTGCAGGCTCAAATAACATGAGGACGTATGGCTAAAAATGATCTAAAAAAGCTACGCTCGTCCTAGCGTAAAATATTTATGCCACAAGCTGCAGCACTGAGTTATAACATTTAATGAGGTCATTGCACGAGCAAAAAGTTTGCATTATTACAGCATTACTGACATTTACATATTTTATTGTGTCAGATAGATTGCCATGAGATCCCCAGGTGACAAAGACTTTGCTGAACCTCTATTTTTCCTCTAGTGCCGGCAGCAGGAAGAGGATTTTGGTTATCTGCCATCATCAAGTCAAAAAGTTAACATCCTATAGTTGATGAATTCTACAAAGTTACGGCCCACCCTACAGTCCCCCTGACTGAGTTGAGTTGAGGGGGTTAAGCTGGTGCATAACTCACGAGGAACAATAACTGGCTAACCCTAACAGTGATCCCTTTTATACAGACAACATTGATCTTACATATTCATATATACAATGTTGCTCCTGCAAAAGAAGGAAGCTGTACAAAATAAAGAGCTTTACAAGTGCAGCCTTTCCTATGGTCATACAGGTGCAATACCTTATTTCTAAACCCTGGTTAAGTCCCTGCCTGCTCACTAAATTTGGTTCTAATGAAGCATGCTTAATCTATTCAGTTTACGCTGCATTTAATAGACGGGGAATGTCCAGGTTGATTGTTTGAATGTAAACAATCATCATGGCAGGCAGTAAGAAACAGTGAGGCAGAGCGAGTTTAATTTGAGAAATCAGCCAGATGGAGGTATAAATAATTGATATTTTAATATCAAGTCAGAATATTATAAAATTTAGCCTACCATGGACCATCAACATTACATGTGATGGAGACTATACCCTCAATAAGCTGCCGTGGCTGCTTTCGTGAATGACAGTGGAGCAAAATTGAGATAAAACAAAAGTGTTCTCATTTTTTATAAGGTGGATAATGTGAGAGACATTTCTCAAACCTTGTGACAAATATATGACAGTTTATAACGACCCTCTCTGCATGCTTCCCTAAGAAAAGTTGCATCCTCAGTGCTGATCTCGGATCAGCTCAGCCTTTTAGAGTTAGCGGGCGTCCTCGGGGATTCCAAATCAGCACTCTTTCTCTGGAAGACATTTTGGGTCCAGACATGTGCCTGGGTACCCGTGGGAGACAGTATGTCAAAACGTGTGCTTCTAATGACTGCCTACTTTGTCTAGCTCATTTAAAATCGAGGGCTGTGCGCCAAGCCTCTGCCCATGCCAGGTTTTAGGTCCCAGTGACAGTAACAGTTTTAGTCATATCTTGGCAGGTATGCTTATGCCGAGGGTTTCTCTGAGCAGGAAGTTTGCGGTTTGCCTGCTGTTGGATTAACAGAGTCTGTCATCTCAGCCGAGCCAGGAGACGAAATCAGATATCACGTTCGGCACCTCTCTGCCCAGCGGAGGATTGCGTTGCCTCTTGACCGCTGAGAACTAGCAGAACAACGCCCAAATCCACGAAACATCTTAAAATTCATAAAAGAATATTGCCCCCCCCCCACGTATCTAATGATTACATTTTCAGGTGTGAAATTAGGTATAGCCTACTTGCAACCAGGTGCCGCAGTGGCTTGTCACGATTTTATAGCTGCTTTGTAAATTTAGGAGTTGAGTTCTTACTGAACAACAAAAACACTGCATGTTGTCACAGCGTTTTCCACCCAAATTACCTGCAGTTTCATCATCTCATATTTAGCTGAAGCTTTTGTCATCTACACTGCCAGCAGCACCTGCTGTTGCTGTGTCTTTTAGCTCTCTTCAGCAGTGTAAAGCTTGCTCCCATCTTGCCCTTGACAGAGGAGCTTGTCACCCTCACACAGTAATTATACAAGAGCTGATGTCTCCTCTTTCCATTGAATTATTGAGAAGGTGGAGAGGACACTAGATCCTATGTAGAGAGAGACATTACTGTTCACTTCCGAGTGGCCTCCGGCTAAAAATCCAAAATGGTCAATGTTGTGCAGAAGCAGACCGCCTGCATGTGACACCACTGAGTCTTCTTACTGAATCCAGCTTCAGTCACATGAAAAGTCGTCACACTGGATCGCTGACACAGCTTCATTTTGTTGCATTTGCTACTTGTCTAATTGAAGCCAAGAAATACAAGTAAACCACTTGAAATATGTTGTCATGTACACAAATTTTTGCACAAGCTGCACCAATGCAATGTCTCAGCTAGTAAAGACTGTAATAATGAGCAATCTGATCGTAAGGTGACATACTGTAAGTCTGCGGGGTGGGGTGTCAGGTGACGGAGGCAAAGAGGTGTTGATGCAGATGTAGGAGAACATGTTTTGTTCAGCAAAAACAACTTTATCTCTTCATTTAGCCAAGTCATGAATACTCTGGAGTATCATTCTCAAGGTCTACAATCAAGAGACGCCTTCATTAATGGAAATACAGAGGGTTCACAACAAGGCCTAAACCACTGCTTACACTCAAGAATACAAAGACCAGATTAGACTTTGCCCAGAGAAAATCTAAAAAAAGAGCTGGCAAGTTGTGGAAAAAACGTCTCTGGACAAATTAAGCCAAGACGAACTTAAACCAGAATGATGGGAAGAGAAAAGTATGACAAAGAAAAGGAGCAGCAGGTATTGTGTGTCAGCCTCTGGAGGCAGTGCTGTGGTATGGCCATGCACGGCTGTCCGTGGAACCAGGTCACTTGTGTTTATTGATGACGTGACTGCGGATGAAAGTAGCAGGACGAACTGTGAAGTGTACAGGGTTGTACTCTGCTCACGTACAGCCAAATGCTGCAAAACCGATAGGCCAGAGCTCCACGGTGATAATGACCCAAAGAAAACTGCAAAAGCAACCCAACAGTTTTTCACTTCAGAGAAATAGGATATTCTTCAATGGCCCAGTCAGTCACCTGACCTCGACCTAATAGAGCAGCTTTTCAGTTACTGAAGAAAAACTGAATACAGAGACCCACAAACAAGAAGCAAGTGCAGGGGACTGAAGTAAAGGTCTGGCAGAGCAACTTCAGGGAGGAAACACAGCATGTTCTGAGACTCTAGACTTCAAACAAGTATTTAAAAAATCCTTATATTCAAAAATCATTTTATTTTCCAACCCATGCCATCCATTCTCTGCCACTTATCCTTTTCGAGACTTGTCCAATAAATTTTATTCTTCTGAAAATACAGGGCAATGCGTATAAGTGGCTTAAATTCCTAAAAAGTAAATGCAAAATTTGTGTTAAACCCTTTGAACTACAGGTGAAAGTGTGCCCTGCAGTCACATCTTGATCATTTGATTTAAAATCCACTGTGTTGGTGTAGAAAGGAAAATACTAAAAAAAAAAAAACTGTCTCCTGGTCCAAACACTAATGAAACTAACTGCAATTGATATATAGAACTCCAAACACTAGAAATAAGGTTTTAACTTCTGAATAGGTGGTACAGCGGGCTGCAGAAAAAGCAAATGTCAAATGTCAGTACAGCAACTGTGAGCAGGCAGACTCCCCTTAGACAAGTGTCATTACACAGGAAACCCTGCTGCGTGTCTCAAAACACAGCTCTGCTCGTGCCTACACATCACCTAGTGAAACCTACACCAGTTATATATTTCGTGAAATGCACAGCATTCAAACTCAGCTGGCACGGACATCCTGTGCGCCTCTGCACAAAACACTCCTCTAAATTATTTTATTGGCAGAAAAAGCGGCACGCTTGTTTGCAAAGCTGTCTGATTCGCTTCACTGTTGCTCCAGCATTTGGCTTTTGATTGGACAAGTGAGAGCCTTTTTTCCTTTTAATCCTCCCTTGAACAGCCCAAGGTCATTGTATTTCTGTGGAGCACGCTAACTTGCCAAGAGGTGGATTTTCCCCCTAAGGTAACCTAACACTGGCTTGTGTTTTACACCTGTGAGAAGGAATGAAGAGAAAAAAAAAAAATTCTGGCAAAAAATGAACACCCCTGCGGAGAAAGAGGCTTTATAATTAAATGTACTCTGAGAAAGGCATTTCACTACTCGCAGCACAGAAAAAACTTGTTCACCTTGTTCCTATTCACCACTCACCTCTGGACTGCTTGGTTACCATGGCACCGTGGCGGTGGAGATTCACATCCTTCTTCCTGCGACCCGTCCTTATACGGGTTATGATTTTACTTCACACTTTAAGTGATTGCCACACCTAGGGGGGGGGGAATTTCCTGGCGAGACGAGTGGTGATGTCTGTCAGAGCCTTGAAATCACCTTTGACCACATGGACCACAAGAGAAGCGACTAAATATTAAACACAACCTGCCTTCTGTGTTATATTCTGACTGATACTGTATGAAGTGAAGTGGCTGCAAGCCTCAAGTTATTTCTGATCATTTCCCACACCTGTATGCTGGAGCTTTATTTTATTTTCTGTATATTTTTCTTAGATTATATTTTGTATTCAGGAAGTTTGACCTTCTTTTTATGGCACTGATCAGGAGTGGCCCTCCAATCTCATTGTACATCCTGTATAGTGACAATAAAGGCATTCTATTCTATTCTATTTAAATGACACATTTTATGAAGACTGTGTCACACAGTGTCACACAAAGTGTTATTTCTTATGCAATCCCCACAAGAGAGCTTACATAATCTGTTCTATGATAAGACCTGGAGGTTTCTGGAGGTTTTTGCTCGAGGGCTCGATGCGACTTGTTTACCCGAGAATGCTGTCAGTATACGGACACACACATGCGCACGAAATTTTTCCCTTTCTCCTTTTCACTCCAAGCTGTCTTGCACACAGAAACATATTACAGAAAGAAAAGGTGGCGTGTAGCAGTAGCATAGGATAGCTGGCCTCAGTTCAGTGCCTCCATCTCCAGGCCTGACAGAGCAGTGAATGACCCTCACTCATAGCTGTCCTGGACCCACTCAGCCAAGCAAACTTAAAGCCTAGAAAACAACACACTATGCTAGGATGCTAAGATGCGGTTGGCAATGCATATAGCTTCCTGGGAGAGATGGATGGAAAAGGAGTTGTTTAAATGCAAAGCAAAGCATCTTGGGAAAACCTCCGAGGTTAAAGGCAGAATGTGGCTGCACATTTTATTGACAGTGGTGCAGGAAACCTTAACAATGGGGTGTGATCCCTCTAACCAGGCTTAACAATTATGAAAGTGTGACTGCATATATTGCATGGAAATGCTACAGACCAATACACACAGACACAATTATTAAGACACATGAAACACAGTTCCTATAAAGTCACAAATGCATCTCATAAAGACTATCAGTATTGGGACCCTCAGCTTCTATGCATGCAGCCAATGTAGATCATTTATTACCTGAACAAAGTTATCAACATTTCGTGGAACGGCCACCCCGCAATTTAACGCAGAGCTCACGCTACGCTGTGCTTTATGTATGAGTATGAGAGATATTGCTGTATGAGACATACTGCTTGGTGCCATGTGGAGGAGAAAAAGGCATGTGTTGTAAGAGTAGGAGGCTTAATGAAAGTTCATATATTTTAATAGTCCACAGGTCCATTAGCTAATGTGACAGCCAATAAAGAGGAGAAAATTATAGCAACGGATAGCTGGAAGCTCAGCCAACAACCTCTTCACTGCTACTGTTTGACCTCATGATATGGCGATTTCTTTTATACGGTATGTATGAAGTCTCGATGTATTCATTAATAAAGCGTAAACAGAATTTAAATGTGGGCTTTTGTGTCGTCTTGGAGCTGGAAATAAAAGTGTGTGATCCAGATATATTTGTTTATTTGTGTATTTGCTTTTAATACAGATACAGTGTGTATACTGCTTCAGGGGTTACCCAGTCAGCTTTCCTGCCATGTCCTGACCTGCTCTCCTGGTCTGCTGTATCTCCTGAGTTCTACTGTACATTATGTACAAGTTTAGCATATGAAGAAATATAAAATTTCCAATAAGGTATTTTGCCAAATCTATTAGTAGTACTAATCAACATTCTTCTAGTAGTAATGCTTCAAATGAGTATGTGCAGTGGCGGTTCTGCTCAGGTCTGTGGAGCTTTTCAGCATCTTTCAGCTCACTGTTTGGGATTTACATCGTCCGTGTTTTCACTCCACGGCTTGTTTTCAGTGTCAGCTGGCAGCTGTTTGTGGCTAAAAAGCTCTCATGAACCCATTCTATGCTGACACAGGGCCAAATTATAGATAGACATAACAGCTATCACAACCCGTCTTTTTGTGCTTTCGTTTGTTTGTTTTTGCAAAAAAGAAGAAGAAGGAGAATGAATGTTGGATGCGGATCTACGATGGAGCCAGAAACATGACTCCAAATATATTTTCTGTCTACTAGATCAGCCGGCTAAATGACCAGTGTTAATATGCTACGTTTGCCTCATCAACTCCATTTCTGTTTCTTTTATTGTGCGTTGTTTTCTTCCTTTTGTTCAGTTTCTTCTTTTTGTGTTGTAAAGACCCTCATCTTCTGCCACTAATCCAAACTGTGGCCCAGCTTTATTCCCAAGATCAAAACAAACAAACAAACAAACAAACAAACAAACAAACAAACAAACAGCTCTGCAGCTGTTCTATCAAGGGCACAGTTCCATATTTGCACTCTACATGTATTAGTCCAAAGCGATAACTGCACCCAATACACTTTAATATCACCGCGTTGTGCACCAACCAGCGAACCAGCAGCAATTAATAATTACATTTCTTCAAGGTGATATGTGAGGTAGGTTACAAGAAATGATGCGTAATTACCAGGATAAACGCACGAGGCACGAGGACAAGCAGAACAGTGGCGAACAATACGAGTGCAACAACTAAGCAGCCCCCCCCCCGAATACACAGTATTATATATGTATGAGTTGATGGTTTCCATTGTAAAGTGTTTTTCAGTGAGGAGAGGAAAATGAACCGCATCATTCTGTCATTCGTTTTCTTCAATAGGTGCTCTGTGACAGCAGCAAGAGGAGGAAGGAAATGCAGCGGGTGTGTGTTGAAAGGTGTGCTTACAATCCAATACAGCCCTCCGCATTTACTCGCCGAAATGACGGGAAAAATTACTGAGCCATTCATCGCTCGAAACTGAATGCAACTGCAATGAGCGTGACAAGCTGCAAACTGTGCAATCCCAAATGTTATTAAGCAACGCAGGCAGGTAGTCGAGACGAAGGCGCTGTGCTGTGCTCCATTGTTAAATGTTTCCATCTTATTCCTTCTTTGTCTTAGCGCGCTCGCACACAAGTGCAGGGAGCTCCACTGCTACGGGTGCACTTATCTAATGACCTCGTAAACGTAGGAAAGATATCCCCATTTGACACAGCTAATTGGTTGACATGTCGGAGGATGTTTAGCAGCTTAGTAAATCACATCTGCCTATTGATTTCCTCTCCCCCTCCCCTTACACACCCCCTCCATCAGACATTGTATTACTTAATCCAGTCTACAACTCTATTGTTGCAAATCCTCAATGGATTCTCAGGCAGAGTAGGAGGAGAGAAAGAAAGAGAGACGCTGGGAGACGGAGACAGAGGAAAGCGAGCAAGTGATTAAGAGGCACCTGGGATGGCGAAGGTAAATTAGAGACTGCGGGTTAGTGTTTGCGAGCACAAGAATCAAAGAGCGGAGCAGATGAAGTCACAGACATCAGCATGGAGTTCACAGCTATGCCCCCACATGTGCTGAAGCGTATTTGATGGCAGGAGGTTTTCATGAGACAGTGCGCCTTCAAATGCTGCTCTGTTGTGCTATTTGCGTTGGTGCAGAGTTGCTGTGCCAGCTGAAGCATGCAAGGTTGTGTCATGGCATCTGCTCTCAGCTTTAAGCTATCTTCCCCCCTGGTTAATCGTGAGGGTTTCTCTGTGTTATCTCTGCAGTGGATGTTCTGAGGCTTTTAAATCCACTTTTAAAGTTGCATTTACACGAGCGAAAGCTTGTCGTCTCTGTCAGATGCAAGGCCTTCAAGTCTGCTGCAATTAGATTATATAGGGGATGGAGCCAGAACATGGGGAACTGACCCTTTAAAGTTGCTTCTGAGTGCTATACTTGGAGACAAGGCACGCTCTGTAACACATACAGAAATACAGCCTCTTTGAGCTGTCAAGTTCAGTTGCTATGGAAACAATATTTGTCCAGTTATACAAATAAAGCCTTACATTTTTTTGTGACCTTGGCTTGCTGGCAGAACCTGTCAGTCTTTATACACCGTATTGCAGTCCATGTTTAGACAAGAAATAATTTAAAGCAAACAAAATGATTGTGCTGCATGATCACGTCAATCACATCGAGATACAAATTTAAAATCTTTACTCAAAGTAACATTTCAAACTGATATGCATTAGTAACTCCCTTGTTGCCTTTAAAATCAACATGTCAACATCATTTTAGGATATCTCAGAATTCAGTCCAGAAATCTGCAAATTAAAATTCTAATAATTCATAATATTATATCTTTTAAATTCTAAGATTTTACATAAAAAGTGATCTAGTTCTTTAAGCAGCAATGAATTGAATTAACTGTTAACTCTTCAATGTACACATTAAACAAATATGTAGGACTGCTTTTTTCCATTTGCGCAATATTGCCAAAATTAGAAACATCCTTTCTCAGACTGATGCTGAGAAGCTAATCCATGCATTTAGTACTTCTCGGCTGGACTATTGTAATTCATTATTATCAGGCTGTCCTAAAAGCTCCCTGAAAAGCCTTCAGCTGATTCAAAATGCTGCAGCTAGAGTACTGACAGGGACTAGAAAGAGAGAGCACATTTCTCCCATATTGGCTTCACTTCATTGGCTCCCAGTTTGGATTCAGGAGACAGACACCCTCTCTATTTTTAAGATTAGGCTTAAAACCTTCCTTTTTGATAGAGCTTATAGTCAGGGTTGAACCATCCCTTAGTTATGCTGCTATAGGCCGAGGCTGCTGGGGGGTTCACTCACCTCTTTTCAGTATATTGTTTTAAAATTCATTTTGTTCCGGAAACAGGTCTCTCTTGTAAATGAGACACAGAGTCTCAATGGGACTACCTGTATAAATAAAGGCTAAATAAAATAAAAATATGTTTATACACCACTTTAATCATTAGTTATTATTAATATCTGGCTCTCTACGATATCTGTATTATTGTAGGGTCTTTATCTACAATATAAAGTGCATCGAGGCAACCTATGTGGAGATATATAAATAAAACTGAATTGAATTAAGTTACTGTATTTCCATATTGGCCAAGCTATATTTAATTCTTAAGGGTCTCCATTCTGGTCTTACACCTTTGCAGCTGCTTCTGACAAAATTGATGATATTATTTTAGGTGGAAATGAAGAAGAAGCCTGGGGCTACTCTGGTAGGTTTATTCTAAACTCGTTGAAATATGTCAAGGCAGCAGCAGACCACATGGCTGAACAATAATCTAAAATACAGTACTGTGCAAAAATCTTAATCCAGATGCAGACAATTAATTTCGAATGAAACAAATGCTACCTAGAGAAGCGCAGTGCAAATTAGTGGGTCAGAATGCACAGACTCAGTGAAGGGATTTCTCCAGAAAGAGCTGCTTTCATTTCAAACAAGTCTGATCTATAGGGGTGGAATCCATCTGGCCTCCATACTGTCAGAGCCCGACCGATCCATTGATGATGTGATGATGGCTCTTATGTTCCTGAATACCATGGAGAGCTGCAGGCATTTATTCAAATCAAAGGAAAGACGCGGACTCGCAGCCACCGGTGGACAACAAACTGAAGGTTCCTGTAAAATCCTGAATCACATCCAGGGACTAAAAGCTTGCAGTGATATGGCTCATGATCACCGTGGTTCTGTGCCCCCTCTAAGTCTGCTTCAGGAGATGCTGTGGGGGAAAGTCCTCCCCCCAAAAGAGACCGTGTGACAGAGGTGAATTTCTCTTCTGTTTCACTTCCTCTCATCACCTGAAGATATGTGAGCACCTCTTACATCATACTTCCGCACCCCCTCACCAGCCCCTGCACTGCCTCCTTGCTTCCTGCATGCTTTTTAGCATTTTTCAAATGCATGCAGGTGGTGGAGTTAGGCTCAAAGGTGGAGAAGTAAAACTCCAATGAGAGCACTTCAGATGTGGCTGATTTCCTCCCTTTACGATGCTGCAACTATCCTCTGAGGCTTTGACTCAGTTAGAGGGTGGGCTGCCATCTTTGTTTTATATTAGTGAGAAACAGCAGTGCTTGGAAAAGAAGTTGAAAATCATTTCTTTTTCAGTGGACTAACTCCTTTTAATCCAGTTAGTTTGAAGACGCTGAAGATTGCTTTGGCAGCATTGGGTTTATTCTAATTTCAACCTGCAGCTCTAGCTGTTGAACCAGCATCCAAACCCTGACTGTTGTCTCATCATCTCTGACTCAATAATGTGTGTGAAGCAGCATCCTGAGCTGTGTTTCGAGCTCTCTTCACCTCTTTCTCACCTCACTGATCCAGCCCTGAATTTTCCTCTATTATTCCATCTCCTAAACTGCTGTTCTTCATTATCCAGTAGTCAGAAAGGCTTCACTCATTCCCTCCCTTGTTAATTGCATCTCCTGTTTTCCCCTTCAGCAGCTTTTCCCAACTTTCTGCCTCTCACTGTCCTTCGTCCCCTTTTCTCATTACATACTATCTGTGCGTGTGGCAGCTTAAATCCTCCTTTTCTCTCTGCATTGCTCTTCCATCCTTTACCAGATCTCCCTCACTCCACTCCTTCAGTAAGACTCTCTCTTTCTCTGACTTTAATTAACTCAGGTAATAAATAGCAGTCCAAATCACCTGGTCTTAATGCGATTGGTTCAATCAATTAAGGCTGAGCTCGACTCAGAGCCTCGTTGCATGTGAAAGGTAAACAGCAGAGTGCCGTCTTGTCTGGGCTGCCCATCAGATGAACGTGGTCTGAATAAAATCACTCCCCCTGCCTCACAGTGCAGGAACACATATTTATTTATATCATCAAAAATCTCTTGCAGAAGCCTTCGCTGCCTTTTCTCTTTTTGTACGTGCTCTCGTCCCAGTAATTGACAGCCAGCTTGTCCCACATATGCAGAACATATTTCAAGAAGCAGAAATGAGGCAGGACACTGACTTTCTTGATCCTGGTTAAGTTGGTTATTTTGGACACATTTTCTTTCACCCTGAAATGATTTTGTTCTTCAGCTGATGCTCCGTCCAAAATGATCTGAGTGAGTTTGACTGAAGATGTTTTCAGGTCTCTGATCTGTTTCTTAAAGCTAATTTGCTACACGGCATTTTTATCCACATTTCAAAACAAATTGCAGTGGAAGGATACATAAGCAAGATGTGAAATGACTGCAAGTCCTCACCTCTTCCATCATGTCTCTAAACCCTGGGTCTTGGACTGAGGGTTTTTGAGTTTTTGGACTTTTAAATACTCATTTAAGTATTTTTCTAACTCTTAGATTTATATGGTAAAGGGGTAAGACGATCCTTCAGCAGTCCAGCCACCCCAGACACTTGCCCCTGCTCCCATCAGGCCGGCGTTACCGCTGCCTGAGGTCTGAGGCTGAAAGGTTGAAGAAGACTTTTTGTCCACAAGCATCCATCTGCTCAGCTCTGAGCCCTGAACGGCACTATTATGCACTATGTAAATGATCCTATTCTGTTTAACTAACACTGTACCATACCATACACTTACTGACATACCTGACTAGAATTTGACATCTTTACCCTAGATATTTATATATTTTAGCTTGTGTGCCATGACGTGTCAATTACATATTTATTCTAATATTTCTACAATGTGTGAATTACTTCGTGTTGTTCTTCTTATTTATATATTTTATATTTTTATACTACTCATTATTGGCTGCAGGTACAAAATGCATTTCACTGTGCAGGTGACAATTAAACCTTATCTTAGCTATATTTTTATCTTACGTTTCCCTGGTATTGAGTCTTTATTTCAGAGTTCTGTTTATTTGTATGGAACTGATTTGGGTCCCTCGGTATCTGCCTCCATCTCATAGTCCTGTTAAGTTATTTCCTGTTTTACTCTGATAATTATAGCCCCCTGTGTACTGTCTCTCATCTAACTTCCTGTCTGCCATTAGTTTCCTCCCTGTTTCCACTTCCTCATTACATCATGTGGATTTTTAGCCTCAGTTTCCCTTTGTTCTTTGTTGCAGCATACTGTGGCTCCTGCATTTTAGATTCGGGCTCTATCAGCCACAATAAAGGTGCACTTTGTGTTCCACCAGTCTGATTCTGTCCTGCATTTGGGTCCAAACTTCTGCAAATCAGAACAGACCCAGCCCATTATGTTGCTTTTGATTTGTGGATGGTGGCTCTCTCCTTTTTAAAGAAGGCTGTTGAACTGCAGCCATGGCTCATCCATGAGAATAAATCTATCTTTGGGGAGACCCGCCTGGCCAGGAGGGCCCCAAAGGTATGGGGGGTTCCTGGGGAATGTCACGGCTCGTAGGTGCCAGGTTCCTCCAGCTGTCATCACAGTGGGCTTTGTCTTCCCTGCTCCTTGGATTGTATTGTGATGCTTTCTTTAACTGTCTCTGCTCCCTATTCTGTCTAGAAAACTGTAAAAGTCTGAAATGCATAAACATCTGGCCGAGGTGGTTAAATGCGATCTTGCGAAATCACACTGCACAATAGTGAAGTCCAGATCATCTCGCAGAGTGAAACTACCTCAAAATGAGTCTACCGAATTGAACTGAATACTGTTGGAAACTTTTGCACACGGGCAAGAAATCCATGTTTTTGTTCAGCACATTGTTTCTTTCTTGTAAACAACCTTAAACATCAGGAGTTTCTACAGAATACTGCAGCAATCGTATGTTGCAGAGGACCAGAAACAGGATGTTTGATCTGTTTTCTGGTAATTCACTGGTGAAAACCTAGAAATGCATTTTGGGTAAACTCTAAATGCTATAATTTGCTCTGAGCCACATGTCTCAGGCTCATCTTCTCACTGTGATTGCGTCTGAGTTAAAACATATTTTTTTAATTGAAGGAACTTATCTCTAAGATCCTCATAAGTCTGCACGGTAGAAGACATAACCGACATGTCCTCTAGCTCCAGCTCGCATTTGGAGATCAAACTCACCTGTATGCTTCCGTCTGGTCAGGCCTGAATGATGAGAAATGGACCACTTTCAGGTCTCAGTTGGAAGCCCACGCGGACCTCCAATATCATATTCTTCCTACAGCAGACATGCTGCACGTCATGAGTAATAATCATCTCCTCAAAATGACACTGGAGGCTGGATGTCCTGTTTGGTGAAGGCCATGTTCCAGTCTTTTTATGTCTGTCATGAGTTATCTGGAGTCAATGCTGTGCTGAAGAACCCTTCAGCAAGACACACACCTGAACCTCTGCAGGTCCTAAGACTAATGCCGTGCATGATCTCTCTGATTACAGTCTTTATTTAATCCCCCAGTGACACTTTTCATGCCTCTTTCTTATAATCTCTCCTTTCCAGCCTCATTAATTCTTCATAGGACCCACTCTTTCCTCATCTCTTTATCTCCTTCCATTCTTTTTAAACCCTTCTTTGCCCTCTGTCTCACTCTTTCCTCATTTCACAGCTTTTTAAAATCCCTTCAGCGACCCGTCCACCACTCTAAATCTCTGTCCATTTTCTGCCCGCATCCACTCGTCTCTCCCCCCATTTTTCTCCCATCTTGTTATCTTCCATTAGGATTGCCAAGATTTAAATACCATCTGCCTGGATTTAAATTCTCAGCTTGCGACATGTCTCTCAGACACTCCATTTCTCCACAGCCAAAACCACTCTGCCATGAATTGGCGCACATGCAGCAACACTAATTCTCTTCATCTTATACTGTATACGTGTCTGTGTTTCAGTGTTCAGTCTTCTTTATGGCTGTGTTTTTCTCTTAAATGGAAATATAGCTATAGATTTGTGGTGCAGATATTTTCCTGTGAATTCAGTGTTTTGGTTTCCACGTGAGGGTAAAGTTGGAACGTGTTTGATTGCACAGCGTGAGTTTGTAATGAATAACCGGACAGCCAGCCGCTGTGTGTTTAGAAGGTTGGTTAGAGTTCGCTTTGAATCAACATCAACAAGAAATGTGCTTTTTCCTTCATGTTATCCACAACTAGAGAATAGAGTGTGATTACACACACTTCACTAGGTTGGCCACCTGCTTGTTTCAAGTACCTTGAATTGTTGGCTGCAGGTACTCAAAGATTTCATGAAAGATTTTAATGTTGTGGCTGATTAAAGATATTTTTTCTTAAAATCAGCTAAACCCTGCTTTTGATCCCATTTGCAGTTAGCAGCTTTTTTTCCCTTAAGTTTTTTAATCAATGTTATAGTTTCATATCTTGTGTCCTTACAACAATCCAGCTGGATACCTTAGTAAATGCCACTATATATATATATATATATATATATATATATTTCTTTGACATAACGTCATAGCAGTTGTTTCTGCATTCTGTTGGTAGGTTTGTTTCATTTTAGAAAAGTTTGAAACTCATTTAAATAAAGTGATGTTACAGTTTATTTAAAACCCTTTTTAACACACAAAGAATCCAGAGGAAGAGAGAAGAGGATGCTGTCATGGCTGGGTCTTCGAACCAAAAGTTAATTCCTGTTGTACATCAACAGCATGTGAATAATTCATATGACTACTCACACGTCCCCCACAGTTAGTACAGAAAGAAAGACCCTGCAAGTCTTTGCAAGGAGCAAATATTTCCTTTTTTAACCAATTGGTCAGAAACTTTGCGGGGAGTCAAAGGAAAAAAGAGATAACCAAATCAAGAGCAATCTCCGCTGATCATGTCAGATTGACTTGAGAAACACTTGTAGAAGCTTGAGCCTGTGTGTGTGTGTGTGTGTGTGTGTGTGTGTGCTTGCACTAGTGTCTGTGAGGTCAGACAATCCCATTCGACATACTGTATAATAAATGGTTCCCTGCCAGAGAGCAGCTCGATGTAGGGGGAGTAAAGGTTACACACTTCAGTCAGAGCTGCTTGTGTGTGTGTGTGTGTGTGTGTGTGTGTGTGTGCAGTATCTACCTCCTCCAGTTTGAACGTGATCATGGTGAAGGCTCTGAACACACAGTCTGTTGGCCCTGTGATGGTGATGATCCTCTCTGGGCAGGAACCCTCTGAGATGTTGATCCTTGCACTGCTCTGTGGGTCCAGACAGAGGTGTAGGGACAAGGGAGGGGAAGGGAGCGGATGTGGGAAAATTTATTTAAGGGGGGAACAAAAGGGAGGGAAAAAGCAACGTAAGGAATGGGAGAAAAGGAATGAGGGAATAATGGAAGGGAGGGGAATTGGGGGAAAACATCGGGAAGAATGGGAGGTAATTAGGGAGCAGAGAGGAGGTCAGTGAAGATGGGGGAGGAGGGGAGATGGAGGTTAATGGAAGGAGGGAGGAGAGGAACAAAGGAGAGAAAACACATTAGTGGGGGGGAAGGGGTATATGGGCCAAGACAGAGAAGAGGAGAACCATTTTTGTCACTGCTCCTCGTTCCCTAAAGGAGATTCACCTGTGATGCAGGAGAAGAGAGGGATTACAGCAAGGCTGGAAGAGGGAGAAGAGGAGGAGCAGGGAGGCAAGCAGATGAGACGAGCAATGTAGTAAATTGAAGATTTTTAGGAAAGGGTGGGCAGAAGGAGAGCAGAGGAGGAAATGAAAAGCAGTGAAAGTATTGGAGGAGATCATGGAGAGGAAGATTAAGATGATTTGATGAGGAAGAGGTGGGAGGAAGGTGAGATTCAAGCCCAGGAAATAGAGGAAAGGGAAAAGTGTGGGTAGAAATGTATTAAAAGTAAAGAAGGAAGGGCAGGAGGAGGAAGAGGACGACAGGAAAGTGAGGGAAAGGATCAAAAGGAGAGGAGAGAGACAAGGCGGTGCAAATATTTGAGGAGAAATAAGAGGAGAAGTTGAAGCTATAGAGAAGGTGCAGTAATAAGTGTTCGGGGATGGACGGCGAGGACGGGTGTCAGGAGGAAATTGAAGTGTGAGTTGGGGAGCATAGATAAACAGAGACGATTAGAATCCGAGCCTGCTGTTGAATTTGTGGTGGAATTGTAGAACTGAGTCCAGCAGCCTAAAAATAGAGTTCGTTTTTAATGTTCTTCAGAATTAGAAAGCTTCATGTGGTGTCCTCCACCCTTTTAGCTTCTGGGATGATGTAACAATCAACCACATGACAGCTCTTCAGAAGTGAATACCTGCTGACCGGGGTTTGGTAACACCAGGTGGTGGCTGTGTGTCATTCTTAATGAACATCTTCAGCTGCTGTCTTTGTGCCACAAAGCAAATGTAGCTGAGCTACATTCTTCCATGCAGCCTCCTGTCCCTTTCAGAGCGTACTTCTGCATAAGATGCAGTCCACATGTGTGCAGCTTCCTCTACTCGGATACATCACTCTATGTCCCTCCCTCTTCTTGATGTATGTGTTCACATTACAGATGATCAAATTAGTGATATCATCTCTTTCTGACATCATACAGACTCAGTGGTACCTGAAACTAAATTTTCAGAGTCTGCAGCCTAATTTTTTGCTCAAAGAGATGATCTGCACATGCACTGACCTCACTACTTGGAATTTTGGCTGTTTTACATAAACACCCACCATTAGCATGGGATACTGAAAAGATCCACTTTAATTAAAACGGCCATGTAAAGATTGTAATTTAATTCTTTAATTTGTTTAACTTTGTTTCTATTTATCTGAACTTTCTACAGCAGCTCAATTTCTTATCTGATTATACGCTCACCAGCCACTTTATTAGGAACACCTGTTCAACACAAGCATCTAATCAGCCAATCAGATGTCAGCAACCAAATGCATTTAGGCGCATAGAGATGTTCAAGTCAATCTGCAAAAGGTGATTTAAGTGACTGTGAATGTGGCGTGGTTGTTGATGCCAGACAGCCTGCTCTCCTGGGATCTCCTGGGCTATCTCCAGGGTCTACAGGGGTCTGACAAAGAGAAAACATCCAGTGAGCAGCTGCTACTGGGAGAAGATGCCTTCTTGGTGTCAGAGTTCAGAGGAGAATGGCCAGACTGCTTTAAGCCCACAGCAAAGGAACACTAACTCAAAAAAACCCCAAAACACTTATTACAGGTAAAGTATGCAGGAGAGCACAGCATGTCTCAACATGAGACGGATGGGCTACAGAAACAGAAGACCACACCATGTGTCTAAGAACAGGAAACAGCCACAATTCACACAAACTCACAATTCACACAAACTCACAATTCACACAGCCTCACAATTCACACAGCCTCACAATTCACACAAACTCACAATTCACACAGCCTCACAATTCACAATTCACACAAACTCACAATTCACACAGCCTCACCATAACTACGGAACAGAAGTTTGGAAACATGTTGCCTGCTCTGATATGTCTCGATTTCTGCTGTGATATCCGGACGGTAGGGTCAGAATTTGGCATAAACACCATGAAAACCTGTCCTGTCCCGTACGGGTCAGCCTGCTGATGAGGGGCATCTTTTCTTGTCACGCTCTGGGCCCCTTAGTACCAACTAAGCATCATTTAAACAAAACAGTCTACCAGAATATTGTTACTGACCATGCCCATCCCTTTATGAGCACAGTGCACTCATTTCATTAACCCCGGGAAGGGGAACGGGTATTTCCCTCAGTTCCCCTGTTACTGCCCACCCGAAAAATCGCACATTTTGTCATTATAAGAAATGAAGCTTTGACAAAAAATGAAAATAACCATCAAATGAAAAATTACACAGATGTGAACTGTGTTACATCTTGGTGAGTCAGTGTTTGAAGAGTGACGTGTTTGTGAGACAGGACAATATTCAGATGAGCTAAAACGCGTGCTGGGGGTGCGTTTGTGAGCCTGACACTTGTTAACACACCATGTCCCAAAGCTCACGTCGTTTCAAACTGGTTTCTTGAACATGATGAATGCAAATTCCTTTTTCATTTTGAATCATGTGTAAACATCTGAGAGCTACCATGATTAATGTATCCAGTTGGTGAAGATAATATACAAATGTATAAAGTTTACTTTACACATTTGTGTAGAAGTGTATAGAGAACTTTGGGACTGGAGTAGGGTTCACATTAGAATCAGTTCCAACTCCGGTGCAGTGTCATGACTCGTGGCCAAGGACACAAGTTGTAGCTCATATTCTACATGTGATTATTATTCTTTATGGTCAGTGTGAGGAGTCTATCCTGATAAAGCTTCCCATTCCCCTCTCTCTTTATTTATACGCCACTCTGCATTTCATCATTAGTTATTATTATTATTGATCTCTGGCTCGCCCTAACCAGTCGTGGCAGATGACCTTAGCCTTGTTCCGCCAAAAGCTTCTTCCTGTTAAAAGGCAGTTTTTCCTTCCCACTGTTACCAAGTGCTTGCTCATAGGGGCTCGTTGGATTGTTTCTGTATTACTGAATGGTCTTTACCTTAAAATATAAAGCGCCTCGACGTCACTGTTTGTCGTGATTTGTATATATAAATAAAACTTCAGCCCGACTACAACGTACTGCAGCTGAGAGCCATTGTGTTTTATATTGTGGTTAGCTATAACAATTTATCCATAACTATGACCTACATCCTTTTAGCTACCCTTTATTCACATTTAGTATTTTATTCCTTCCATTTTGGCTGTCGGTTTCTTGCTGCTAATCAGTTACTTTTTAATTAACTTTCTGCTCAAACCTGTTCACGTGCACTCGATTCTTTAATTAAATTGTAATTTCTCGTCTGCCAGATTAGGTGAGTTAATCTTTCCACCTACTACTACAAAAGTACTCCCTGGGGATACCTGGACCCCCGGTTGGTTATCCCTGCTGTAAAGAAACATGAGGTACGGGCACAGAACATACATCAGTTTAAGAAAAATGTGCTTCAGTGTTGTGTAGTCATTAAAAAAAGACAATAAGCACAACAAATAAATCCCATTTTGTTACTATTTAACAAATTTTCCTACAAGGTTTTGGGGTTGCTAAGGAGTGCAGTGTGTCAGCGTGTCTATTGGGGTGATTCAAACTCTTCCAGCAATCAACTGTGTCTCCTCCACTAACAGCTGATCTCTCCATCACTGAACACTCAGAGAAACAGCCAGCCAGGCAGATACAGACGGAAAGAGCGATACTCGGCTGTGTGCTTTGACGTCAGCTTGCCAGAAACACATCTGCTGTGTGAGCGTCGACATTATTTTTTGCATGTTTTGCAAGAAAAACACCTGCCGTATGTTGGCTTTTTACACTGACAAGGACTGAGCCGTGGATATGCATATTACTCGCTATATGTGACTGAACTATTTTCAGCCTTAAAATGCAGGAGTGTTCATGTGTGACATGCAAACCTGTTTACAGTGGAATTAGCACTGGCAATAACGTTTGGCTACATGCAGGGAAACACCCAGTGTGCATAACAAAAGAGGAACAGAGTCATCTGCTATCTTCTCAGTTGGTGCTCCAGGAAGTCATCAGATGATAGCCAGCGCTTTCACCGATTGTTAGTTTAAGCTTAAATACCTGCCACATCAATACGCTCAGCATTAACTTTAAGTGCAAATTTGTGGGGCTTATCCACAAATGCTAGCACGCTAATGCACTGAACTGAGTTGGTGATTAATGCAAACATTATATCTGGAAAACACGTTAGCATGTCATGTTTGAAATGATCTGTGCTAATGCTGCATTCAGGCCACATTGGAATAAAAATGCCTTGTAGGGTACTCATACTCATACTCATACTCGTACTCATAAAAGACAGTTACAGCCGAGAAAATAAGTGTTCTGAAACTCTGAAACAAACACTAGAGCCCTCACACTATCAAACAACTACACCTGATACACAGGCTGGATCAAAAAGGCCAAGAAAGAGCCTCTAAAAATCAACTGATTTCAGTTTGGCCAGCTGCCTATTTAAAGTCACCTGCTCGTGCACCTTTGTACTTAGGCCTCTGAAGTGTATGGGACCTCCTCTAGTGTGCCATGGTGATCCACTTTCATCTAACTTCACTCTCAATCTGCAGTAGTAAACAGTGCAGGTGGTAAGGAGGCTGTGCTGGTTTGACCAAAAGATAAATTAATTTTCAATGCGCTCTGAGCTGCCATGAAAAGCCGCACTGGCACATAACACAGCTTTGACTCCTCCCCTCATGCACGTTGGACTCTTCAACTGAAAACTAAAGCAGATGCAGCAGCTCCAGCTGATGATCCAGCTGTCATCATTTCCACACATATTCTGGTCAGTTTGAAACAGAAGTCGAGGTTTGCTCTCTGCACAAGTTTGAGGTTGGTGGTGAAAGTACGCAGTGCAGTTATAGTCAGAGCACGACTTCCAGGGAGTGATCTAAAAATACAGCCCATTCTCACGGCAAAACATGAGACAGTCACGAAAAATCAATCCGTTTGTCAGCATGGCATTGAAACTAACGTATGCTTCGTGCCCACGGCACAAACCTGTCACCCTGGGAACCAGGACAACTTTGAAACAAGTGACAACTGTTGTATTTGAAAAGATCTTTTTTTCCTGAATCGAACCAAGAAGATTTATTACCAAAGTCTAAATATTGTGCTAACAAATCTACTCACAATTTAAGTAAAGTAAAAGTGAGATCTGTTTAATTACAGTGCATTAAAATGACACTGCTATGAGCGTTTGTGTGAAGATCTTTGAAGAGATGAAGCTCAGGTTTGTTTACTTTCTATCTATTGATTGTGACAGGACGGCTCTTCAGAGCGAGCACGGCAGCTCGAGACAGACAGCTGCCATCTTTACACAAGCGAGCACATCGTCAGCTTCACCCCCGTAAACATTCACCGTCTTTGGTTTTGTGGATGTGCTACTAACATTCCTGTGCACTAATTCGTACGACGTGTTCATGAAAAACTCGCCCTCTGTGGTGCCTGTGTTTATGATGAAGTGCAGTTTGCTGTGTTTCACGTGCGAGTGGTTTGGGTGAACGTGTGTGAGTGCGCATTTCATTTTGTGTGTTGTTTATCGCTCGCATTCACCCCCCCTGTTATCCCTCTATTATCCTCTACAGACTGCAGGCTGCTCTCATTGTTATGAAAATAGAACAAATATTCTCTTGTGTATGTGTGAGCTTTTTGTATGTGTGTGTTTGTGTTTGTGTTTGTGTGTGTGTGTGTGTGTGTGTATGTGTGTGCGTGCGTACACATGAGCATGCTTTTCTGTGCACACAGCAATTGGTTATAAAGCAATGATGGAATAATTCTCCTTCACTCTCACGCCATTTATTATCCTAATAAAAATACATTAGCTGGCGTCTCTCTCTCCTCCTCCTCAGTCTGTTTATGTCTCTCACTCACCTCCATCCATCCCTCCAACGATCCATCAATCCTTTCACTCTTTGCTTTCCTTCCTCTAACCACAAATGTACCCTTCTCTCCCTTCTTTATACTCCAAGATTGTCCTCTTATCATCCATCCCTCGACCCATTATCCCCTCTTTCGTTCATCTGTCTCCCCCTCCCTTTCTTTTATCCCTTCATCTAATCAGTATCAGGAATTTATCGATACGTCCTCCTCACCCATCACATCCTGTGTCCTGCTGTCCTTCTGCTTAACCCTGACCCTATCATTTACTCTCTCTGACCTCCCTTTTGCCTCTCTCTATCTTTTCCTTCATCCCTCCTTTGTTTCCTGTCTCTAACAAAATGTAGCTGAGCTACTTGTAGGAGCCGAAGTTTGCCTTGTGTGAGACATTATGGCTATTACCACCCAAGCTTATACCCCCGCCCCCCCCCAATCCAACAGCCCTCACTAGAAGTCTGTCTTCACTCTCATCATAATATAAGAGAAAGTGATGATTTCCTCACACATTTGATTAAAAAATGTTAGCGACAGAGGCTGTTGGCTATAAATTGCTAACACAGTCATAGAAAGTTCTAATGCCAGCATGCCACCTGCCACAAATGCCATTACAAAAGCAGTAAATTTAGGTCAGTGTAATGAGTAATTTCACAAACTAACCACCTCCTATTACCACTTTTACTTAACTTTTTATATAATAAATACATGTATATAAATATGTAACTTTGCACACTGGTGCGTAATTTAAAGCTGGATTTCTGTTATTACTGCAGTTACTACTGTTATTACCCTCCTGCGGTACCTTTACGGCCCACACTTTGGGGACCAGTGCCATAGGGTTAGCGTTTAGAATAGAATAGAATAGAATGCCTTTATTGTCATTATACAGGATGTACAATGAGAGGGGGGTTTCATTAAAACCTCACCGGTGTAATATGACACGGTTTAAGCATCAATGAGTTGCTGTTGGCTTACAAATCAGAGTAAAATGCATCCTTGATCTAACTGAAGCCATAGGGCTCTCTGAGTCAGTTGGTGGTATTGTGAGCCCAACCCAAACAGCAAAGAGCTTTCCAATGATAATACTCTCAAATTTCACATTGGTTGGTTTCTTTAATGGTATTGGGTTGAGGAAATTGAAAGTAAAAAAATCAGCTAAGTGATCCCTTCCCACAGCTCATAGATGAGGAAGAATGTAAGGCAAGCCGTAAAGTGACAATGTTACCTTTTGGACTCCGGTCTCGCTTCACTACTGCGAATTGGTACCATATCACTGACAAGTCCCATCAGAAATACAGATTTATTACAGCAGCAGAATATAATCTGACATCCAGACTCTGAGCTCATCACTCCCAAATATGCTACAGACAGAAACTGGGGAGTGATTTGCCTACTGGGGGATACTGGGGTTGGTGGAGGGTTGAAAGAGCAGGCAGGAAGGACAGTAGCTGGAAGGGTGTATTATAAAGTGTACTAACTAAAGGTAAAGAGTTGATGAGGGTGAGATGGTGTGTATGAATCTTAGCTTTTCTGCCTTTGCTCTGTTTAAAATGATTTTTTTGTAAAATCAATGTAATATCACTGTGAAGAAAATGACCGCGGCTGTGTTCAGTCGTCTCTGTACCCTGTGTGTGCTCGTTTCTACTGCCTCTAGATTCACAGCGTTTCTGGTGAAAGCTTCTGTGGGATGTCAAGCAAAACGTTCATCAGACTGAACATTTAAGAGCGCATTCAAAGAGATGTACATGAGTGCACCATTTCTGTATTTTACCTCATGAGGACTGTCATAAGAGATCTAACATATTAGAAATATTTGATTGTTATTGCCCAAAACAGAAGAAATTAGCAGAGGGCCTTGTATTCTTTTACTGTAGGGATGATTTTATTCCCTATTCAGGAACATCTTTGGATATTCTCAACTTGTGGGAATCGGAATCGGATCTTTCTCTTTACTTTCGCCCCTCCACCTATTTTCCTCTTCCTTCTCTGCCACTCCCACCCCCCCCCCCC
>VUQK01024160.1:3151-19082 GCA_015106715.1 Bujurquina vittata | reverse complement strand
CACACTTGCGTCGGAGAGCAACTTGGGGTTAAGTATCTTGCCCAAGGATACATTGGCATGTAGCCTGGAGTAGCCAGGAATCGAACCACCGACCTTCCGATCAGTGGGTGACCTGCTCTACCTCCTAAGCTACAGCCACCCTAAAGACTGAACTGTAACCATCTGGCAACCTGCAACTGTGAGGGAAAAAAGAACAGTCCTGGTTGCTACAGGTTGATGGTAGTTGCTAGGAAAATTGCTAAAGTCCCAGTCATGCAGGCCAACAGACTAGTCTGTTCACCGACTTACTGCTTGAAAAAAACAAACATCTTGTGATTGTGTTGGTCACACGCATATTGCTGCAGTCATAGTTTGCATAAAAGCGATGGCCTTGTCTAAAAACAGCAGCCAGGTTCTCTACAAGCTGTAGTGAAACTTTGAAAAGTGTGATGCAAATGAGAAATGGAGAAAGTTGTCCTTCACAGTAAAAGTTATACCTCAGCAATTGTACATTCTGAGGTACAACTACAACATGCTGCAAAAGGCACAACATTTACTTTAAAGGCAAACCTTCCCCATTTCGGGCTTATGTCACCATATTTACAAGTTTTACTACCACTGGGCTAGTAATTAACAAGTATTTGCAGACAACCTACAGGCAACTGTGGCATTTTGCTAGCATGCTAAGCAATCACTGGGAGGTTTTTGGTGCAGCACCTTCTTTCCTTCTTTGCAACTAATTTTACCCAGCGACTAGTGGTGGGCGGGTCCATCCAAATATCGATAATATCGATACCAACATTGGTATTGATACTGATCAATACCAGTGTAATAATATTGATACATTAGCTTCAGTTTCTCTCCTGTCTGCAGTGCTGTGGTTTCATCAAAGATGCCAGCGGTCTGTTTAAGGGCCATTCCTGTCACAGCAAAGAGCAGGCACACTTTGCTCCTCCTCTTTGACATTAAACTATGTGTATTATATTTTCTGAACATTCTACCTGAAAAAACTTTTAATTTGTTCTTGAGTGATCATTTTGTGCAGTTTAAGAAAAATAAATTGTTTCGTTACTGTTCTGTTGTTTCAGAACAAAAACTTTTATTTTGATAAAGTATTTTCTATTTATCTATACACTTTGCCAAATTCTATCACAAAACACTTAAACTTCATGAAAAGTCTTCACAGTTATTAGAAAGTGTTGGTATTGGTATCGGTATCAGTATAGGCAATTCTGGCCCTGCATTTACTTGGTATCGGATCGATACCAAATCTTGCAGCATCATAAACCACTACCAGTGATAGACAACAAACTTCTGGAACCACTGCCAGCTAGTCAGGGAATACACATTTTCCCCTAGCAACCGGTGATTGTATCACATCCAATATGATGTACAACTCTTAAAAAATGTGACATCATGTGAGAAACCTCAAAATCATTTTTGTTCCAGACTTTGAACATGAACATATGAACTTTTTTGTGGATTGACTTGTTTTTGGCAATTATATTTGGCTTCATTTTTCAACCTTTTACTACTTGCCTAGCATAACTTTGGCAAATATTACTAAACACAAAGTACTGTACAATAGAGACTGATGGGAATGTCATTAGTTTTGTGTGTTTAGGCATAAATAGTGTTTAACCATGAATCAAATTCAAAAAATGACTTAATAATGTTACTAAATGAAATGTTAAATAATTGTCATCTTCATCCAGAGAACATGGATGTTTGTACCAAGCAATCCATCCTATAATTGTTGAGGGATTTTGATAAAACAAAAATAACAGGGGATGGCCAATTCAGTAGAATTCCTCCATTAGGGAAATTCAATATCTGCAACAAATTTCATGGCAATCCGTCAAACGGTTGAGATATTTCAATCTGGAACAAAGTGGTGAAAAGTGCTGCCATCCAATTTCTAGATTCATACTCGGGTCTGACTCAGTCAAAACACCATCTTATCACGCATGACCTTATCATCCAAGTTTCCGTGAAGTTTTTTTGGAATTGGCAACATGAACTTGTCTTTTTCTACTGAAGTCATAATACGAATATCCGCTGCCTACTGATACATTTGGCCCAAGGGGCCAGTTTGTGCTACATATTAAAAATAGTTCTCATGGCAGTCTTCAGAGAGAGCAAAATGATTCGGCTTGTAAAGCGGCTTTTTGTTTTTTTTAATAAAAGACAAGCCTGAGATTTCTCCACTGCAATCACCTAATAGATCTTCATCAAACTGACACAGTCCTTTTTCTATTTGTCAAATTTTTAGGAGACTCCCTGTTCTTAGATACACTGTAAGAAGCTGCATGATGATGAAAACCTTTGGTCATTGCAGGAGTTTGGTTTCAGGTCAGACCCTGGACACACGCTGCCAAGAGTTGAATGGCTTGTAGCCCTCCTCTAGAGGCATGGGGTCAGGGGGCAGCTGGCTTCCTGACATCCCTCCTTGACCTGTGGAGCACCACATGTCTTCTTTGTACCTTGGCCATCAGCTCCACGAGACTGGTCTGAGACAGATATATCACAGGTGTCATTTACAGAGAGATAGATAGACGAGCAGTCAAATATTCAGTCAACCAACTTCTTTGGTTTGGAACTTTGTTTCTTCTCAGCGCCACTGACCCTCAGCAGGGTTGGCCTGGCTTAGCTGACTCTTTCTTTGAAGCCTCAGGGGACCAGGCTGCAAGTTAGGCTTTATTACAGGGAAATGGATGGGACAGGTACCTGCTGTGGCCTGTCATTAGCCCCAAGACAGTCAGTTTATCCGTTTATCTGGGCTCTTTAGCTGCTGTGGATTACATTTGCAGCCGTTCCTGTGTGCCTCTGTACCCCATGCTGCAGCAAACCATCCCCTGCTGCTGGCAGGCAGAATCCAGAGAAGCATCTTCACAATGTCTCCAAATGAAGCAAAGTAGGAGAGCTGCATAGGATTATCTAGTCCCATTCAGAAGTTATTTGTAATCGCTCAACAAGAGATTGCCACGCCTTTTCAGGAAAAAGATTAGCTGCAATAATCGAGGCTTTGATTCAACGTTGTGTGAAAGTGGGCAAGGCAAAGCGCTCTGAACTGCTTTTCACTGTGTGTTTGAACGCGTTTTGTATGGAAACACACTGAAATGTCTGAAAACTGATTTCTTCGTGCACTAGACAGTCAGAACATGCACAAATCTGCTAACAAGCGTGTTCTATCACGTCTGAACTGTACTGAACAGCTAAATAACAATGTCCAAGTAAAACAATAAAGTATGGACTAGAGCTACAAAACCAAGAGAATGTCAATGATGTCGCTGAACATATGGAATATACTTAATCCTCACAGCTGGAAAACATTTAAAAAAACTTTGGAGAAAAGTGAGACAGCTCCAGGAACATCTCGGAAAACAAATTCACATTGTAAAATTGTGCTTTTTCTTCGGTGTCTTTCCAGATTTGAAGTCTCCATAGAGTTCACCAAGCCGAGTTTAAGAATTTTTAAGACCATTTAAACACCAAATAGATGAGTACAGTTAAACTGAACTGCAACTGCAGGTAGCAGATGGCTGAAGGGAATAACTAAAGTTTTGTTTAAGGTCCTAACATTTAAAAAAATTTATCCAAGTTTTGTATTTAATGTATTTTTATTCATGCATGACTTTTTTTTTACCTCTCTTGCTTAGAGAGACTTAAATTGGTGCTTTCAAAGATTTATTAGGTTTGTTAATGTACTAATGTTCAAAAGATTTGACTTTAAATTACTATGAACATTACAGCCTAATTTGCACATTTCAATGTCGGTACAAAGTGTGCAAAGGCCCGTTTTTACGTATCACTGCACTGTAAACAAAGGTCTAATTAATATTAATTATGGCCCCATGCTGGCTCATTAAAATGGTTTTCACACACTACCATAATTAATGCGATCAATCACACCTGTGTTTGTCTTGCTATGGTATGTCAAAATGGCTGCTGTGAAAAGGGCCTATTGGGTCACAGCTCTGGAGCTGCACCCAAAATGGCTGCCAGCACATGGTGAACATGTAGCTTTTCTGTGGTGCTCAAATTTCTACAAATGCTTTGTTTCTGACATCGTCTTTTCTGGCTAAAAAGCGCTTCAACAGACTTTGCTAATCGTTTCCAGCATGGAAAGAAAGGCCCGACTAATGACCATAAACCAGCGTCCAATGAACTCAAAGTCACGGATGCGTGAAACTGCGGCGCTTGCTTCTTTGTAGGAGGGCAGAGCATCAAATTTCAAAACATTTTTTGTCTTCACAGACATTTAACAGCTCCAAAATTGCCATTTGGTGTCAATGTTCAGCTCTTTCCCATGGAACAAAGACAACCTGAACAGACAGTATAGTAAACGTCTTGGGTTTTATCTGTTCTGGTTCATTTTCTTTGGCTAAACATCTCACACACTGATCACAGCACAATGCCCGAATGCAGGGTGTGATCTTCTTACGGACAACAGACATATATGTTCCTGTTTACTTGAAGTGGCTTTGTCTGTTTTTCATCTGCAATTTCTCGTTTTCCATGCACTATTGTATAAGCGGCTTAATTTGAAAAAAAAATGCTGAGATGCTTTTCTCTGACTACAGGAATGACTGAGCTAAGCACAGCCTGTCAGAATGACTGGTGGTGAGCTGCTGGCTAATAGCCACCAGAGCAGGGAGCTACTGTGCTTAATGCCTGCTCATCATCTTTTCCTCACAACTACTTATCATACCAGCCGAGCTGCTAAATTCAACATCCACAAGGCACGAAACCGGACTAATATATGAGAGCAAAGTGCAGAACCCAAACCGGCACGCACATAAAATCACAATGATATAGCAACTGAATTATGACAAAAATGCTCTGCTTTGTTTGTGAGGCTAAAGTTGGTGATTTGTTTCGGTTATTTTGACAAAAGCCATCTTCTGAGAAGCTTTTATTAGATTTGGAGGAAAGATGATTCATGAATGAAATTTATAGCTCAACCACACAGAGTGAAAAACCAATTCCAGATTCTTGTACTCATTTACTAGCAATTAAGCTGCCAACTCTACTGGCACTGACCCCAAATGCAAGCACGAGCTGTCAGCTTACTGATGAATAGCTGTTTGAAGGAGATCTTCCGTAATTAGTGCAATCCAACCCCAAAGAGATTGCTATGAAACACACTTTGCACTCATCTGAAACCCAGTAATCTCATTTGGTTACGGTTTGCTTGTTATAAACAGCTGTCAATCAATTGTGCAACAAAAGGCATTTGAGGTAGTTTGTTCTAAACATTTTCAGCTCATCTTGCTCTGAAAATAAACAGAACAACAGTTGTCCAAGTACTGACTGTATGACCACAGGAATGTGGACATCATTTCAGCTCATTTGAGGTTGAGGCGGCATCAAACAGTCTATCAGTTTCCATCACAGCTAATGATTCTCACCTTTGTTTGTGCAAATGGACGAGCAGGCCACCGAGACCTGTTAAATCTGCTAGACAGGATTATCATACATCAGGTACGCTCTTAAAGTGAGCCACACCAAGACGACTGCGAGCAACTCCATGGAAAAAGGGAATATATGCGAATGGATTCCTGCTTTTAGAGAATTTGAAATGAAACAAGAATAACTTGTTCTTAAAGAATAACTTTCAGAACAGAAAGTCTTTCACTTGAATTTAATATTTAATTTTGGGGAAGAGGATAAGTTGCAGGGAGCTGAACCTAACCTAGGGCAGATGGTGTTGGTATGTATATTTTTAATGTATAATGAACCATTCAATTCAGTTTTAATTTTATTTCTGTAGAACCAATTTACAACAGTCAACCCTTTATATTGTAAGTTAAGGTACTCTGCAGTATTAGAGATTAAAACCCTTTAAATTCCGTTTGAGCAAGCACTTGGCAATGGTGGGAAGGAAGAACTCACTTTTAACAGGAAGAGACCTCCAGTAGAACCAGGCTCAGGAAGGAGCAGCTACCACTGGTGACCAGTGTGTGTGTATGTGTGTGTGTGTGTGGGGGGGGGGACTGCTGTATTCCCGTTTGCATCAATATTTAGATAATACAATTAGACTTTTTTTTGCCGTGACCCCTAAGGGACAACTGCACAGGCATTCCTGGGACTTACTATAGAAGTTTTGATTTCCTAAACGTGAGTCTTCTGCATTAGGCCCAATTTCATTCTGTTCCCACAACAGAATTTATGAGTCAAGAATAACTGCAAGAAACTACAAACTAATGAACTGGCACTGGTTGTAAAATTCAAAATTGTCCTTAAAATGGTAGGAAGGAAAGAAAAGCAGATTCAGTTCAATTCAGTTTATTTATATAGTTTATATTTATATAGTGCCAATTCACAACTGGCACTTTAGTACTTTAGCAATCACTGAGCTACATGGTGAATTAAACTATCAGTGAGTATGATGAGACAAGGATGACATTGTGCAGGTGTTTCACCTTCCCTGCTCCCGAGTTCGAAGCATCCCACCACACGTGCATGCAATCATACGCATGTCTGAGCCATGCGGCTCTTCCGCTAAATGCTCCCACTGTCCTGCTCTGGAAGGACTGAGGCACTGCGGCTCAAGACTAAAATAAAAATCAGCTCTTTCTCCACTGACCGCAGGAGAAACCACAGGGCTTTTTGCATGCTGTATAAATGTTTTGACACAGGGTGGCCAACAGGCCTTCTCCTCTCATGCTTATTAAAATTGTAATCTTCCCCACACTAAATATGTATAAAGATGAGCACCTTGAGGCAAATAGGATGGAATTATTTGTTTATTTGACTCCTAGACTCCTGAATGTGTGGCGGAAAGCCCTGTCACTGCTCAGGAGCTATTGAAATGGAGGTTGGAGACTCAAAATATAGTACTGACCTCATATTTGACTTGTGCTGACCAGAAGCAGGCATACAAATCATGGCCGAACTAAGTCAACAAACGGATATCTGGGTTTATTTACGTCCTACTGTGTAGTGTTTTATGAACAAACCGACTTCACTATCATCAGTATCTTTTTAAAAAAATGACTGACAGACTGGATAGAGAAAGATAAGACTGATATTATCAGGAGCTGATTTGTATGGGTGAAATGTTGCCTGAACTCAGATATGCTTTGGCCCCTGCGTGCCCCGAGGCCATGCTGGCTCTTTGATGTCCCTTCTATTTGCCTTGCTGGGTGGGAAAAACAAAACCAGAGCAGACCCGAGAGTGGTTTGGAGCGACGACACTGAGACGCTTTTGGAGATCGAATTCGATGTACGCTTTGTAGCAGTTATTTTTTGAAGCATGCCTTTAAAATTACAGGATTTTGTATGATCACGCTGCCCGCCGCAAATTTCTACAAAAAAAAAATCTAAACAAGCGAGCCATTCATTAATGTATATTCACCTTTGAATGGTGCCGCTGTACCCCGATGACCATTTGAAATCAGCCTCTTTTAATATTTAATGGGAAAGATTATACTCTATTATTTTCAGGTAACTACTGGATGTTTTTAAAAGTAAAACATCTACAGACAAAAAAACCCATTGCAGACTTTAATAGGGTATCGAGATTTTTTTTTTTTTCATTTTGACATACTTGACTGATTAGGCAGGAGTCTTTAAAAAATACACCACTTCACTGAAGCAATATCATCATAATCCAAATTTCTTAAAGTTCACAGGACTCCGTCTGTTTTTCTGGTTAAAATCTGTCTGTCAGTCAACCGTTATTTATGGAGCCAGTGACCTGTGTGCTGGATAATTAATAATAGTCTAATTCATCCTTGTCCAAATGTACGTGGTTTGGTCTGAAGGAGGACACAGTACAGCTGAGCCCAGAAAATCTCCCGTGATTTACTGACTGAGAGCAGCCTGCGGCTCTGTGTGGATGGAGGAATGAGGAGCAGAGCAGCCTGCAGAGCTCCCCCTGCAATCTTTACTCCATCACTTTTGTGTCACAGGTAGACTGAGCAGTCATGGGATATTTGTGACACGTTCCTGTCATTTGGGAGGATGAAGGAAAACACTGACTGTATATCACATTCAGAAGTCACCCTTGAGTACAGTGTGTTGCTACAGTGGACATTCGCACAAATGGTACCAAACCTAGTTCATTCACTGTGTCACACACATAACATGCCCCAACCCTCTCAATTTGGTGCTTCATTAAGCTGCAAAATTTCCCAGTTAATTCAAATCAGTTTTATTTAAATATAGGACCAATTCACGGCAGTCACCTTCAGGCACTTTATACTGTAAGGTAAAGCCCTACAATAATTACAGAGAAAACCCAAATATCAAAACTTTGCTTGTCTGAGCAAGCACTTGGCACCAGTGGGAAGGAAAAACTCCCTTTTAACGGGAAGAAACCTCTGGCTGCCGCTACTGCTGCTCATACACTGTATAAAAGACGGGTACGGCCACCGTGATGTTACCCATTGGTTTTGGACTCAATATTTTGAAGCTGCAATGTTAGCATTCTGGCTGCTGCCATGTTAGTTTTCTGGAGCCAGAAGTGACCTGTGGTGGAAAGGCACTTATCAGCTAATGCAAGTTAATTTAGTTAGCAAGCTGCATTCATAGTATACGAGCACAATGCAAAGGCACAGATATCGGGTGCAGGTGTCCATAAGATGTGGCTGTGGTACTTCAGCATCTGTCAGCATAACATTTTTTATTTTAATTTAAACATCATAGGTTCTTGAGTTACAAGATTTTCAGAAAAACTTGCCCTCTGACCTTGACCCAGTTATGACAAAAATCTAATCAGGTGATCTAGGGGGTCACTGGACATCTTTTTTCCCCCTCCTCCCGGGGTGGCGTAAACATACTAACAGCTACTAACACTGATTATATTTACTAAGTGAATTCCATCTTTATAGTAGCTTTATGGTGTCAGCTGTAACATTTGCTTATATCTTATAGATTTCAGTTGGTAAATCCACAAAGTATCAGATGGGAGACCGCTTGGGAATACCAGGTGCTCTTAGCTATGGGGTGGCTGTAACTCAGGAGGGAGAGCAGGTCACCTACTAATCAGATCAGGTAGGGCAGAAAAGTGCGATCTAAGAACCACTCCAATTATCAGCAGCAGCACAGCTCCGCTGGTCACAGCCTGTACACAAAACCTGCACAGGCTCACAGTAGAAATCATTGAGACTTATTTCCCCACACTCCCCCACTACAGCTGAAATTAGGGTTCCCCCACCAGCCAAATCCAACCTTAATCCCTGAGTATACTCATTTTTCTTTTTAAGTGCACAAAATCTACAGTGCAGGCAACAGCAAACATTTTGGTTTTTCTTTGTTTTTCTTAAATACGTCATGAGGATGAGTTACCTTAGGAAAAAATTGCTGGCAAATGTTGACATTTATATTTTGAATATATTACAGAGCTTGTACTTTTTCTCTTTTACGTGAGTAAAGAAACTGGATCAGTGCTTCAGCTTATCCAGGACTGTTCTTTAACACATGTAATTCTACTTAATTGACAAATGGGTGTATGTGTGCCACCTCTGTATATTCGTAATGAGGCTCCTTCACATTGTTAGCTTAATCTTGCACGAATGCATGCACAGGGCAGCAGCTGGTCTATAAATCAGCCAGCATCTCTAAAGATAAAACATTAATACATTTAATTCAGTTTGTATTAAAAAATAAATAAATTAAAAACATTTTTACTGTTTCCCCATTAGTTTTAACATCATTCTTTTTTACATACGCTTAATGTGTTACATATGAACCAACAAATCTGGGACCACAATGATTTTTTAGGACAAAACACTGTTTTAGTGACGCTTCCTCTGTCACGTTTGGACTACTTGAGCTCAGTTTTATTTTTGTTTCTAACCAAAGTGACACGGAGATAAAGGAGTGTCATGTCACTCCTGAATGCTTGGAGACAACCTTTTAGTAAGTGAGGGGATGAGTGGAGGAAACAGTCATGAAAAGGACCACAGTCCTGAAGTCCCTGTTTGACTGAGTGCGTCTGCACTTTCTCAGCCGCCGCTGCTGCAGGTCAAACCCAGACGTGGTCTCGTTATGTCAGGCACGAGGTGATACCTCTCTCTGCTGAACAGGGAAGCACAAACAGAAAGAGTGTTTCAGGAAGTTCATAAAATCTAATCGAACACAAATAGTGACATCACAGATTTCTAACTCATTCAGATAAAGAAGATAATAATAAATCATGCAATGTAAGGAAAGGTTTTCCAGAAAGATTTGGTTTAAGGAAAGGTTGTTCTGGAGCCCGGGGCCACGGTGCTCGTCACTCTGCGCCCTTTAGTTTTCACCAAGAGCCTCTGGAGCAGATGCAAGACCTCAGCCTGAGGATCTCAAACTGTGCATTGGCTTGCTCTTTACTCAGAGGTCAGAAATAGCATGTAGACAGCCCACGAATATCTGTAAAAGTGCTTAAATTCTAAAACCAACTGTGATCGTGCAGCGTACAGAGACTAAACGGGGGCCATGTGATCACAGAGCTGTCTGGAGTCGATCAGCGGCTTTTCAGTTCAGGCAGATGAAGATGGCTGCTGAAATAATCGAGGTGTGATGTAATGTAAGCATCACGAATGATCATGTGAAACCTTTAGGATGACAAAGGCATTAGTCGCTGGCTGCTGTGTTTTCGGTTTTATTTTAAAATACCCGCATGCTTTGTCATTTCTGTTGTTGCCCTCACGTCGCTCCTGCTCCCTTCATCATTCACACCTGCCTCCATTTACTCACCAGCCCCAGCATTTGCTCCGAGCGACACCCGCATGCGCATCAGTGACCACAACATTAAAACTGCTGTCTAATATTATGGAGGCAAAACAGCTCTGACATTCCAAACAATGGACTCCACAGACCTCTGAGGGTGTCCTGTGGCATCGGGCACTGAGATGTTAGCAGTAGATCCTTTAAGTCATTTAAGTTGTCAAATCGGGCCTCTTTTTTTCATCCAACAAATGTCTCACTGGATTGAAATATGGGGGATTTCTTTTAGGAAAAACAAATGCCATGCCACTGCCATTAGGAAATACTGGTTCTGTAATTTGCAGCAATATTGATTTTAGGTCATAGCAACATCCAGGATCCAAGGTTTTCAGGCAGAACTGTCAACAGAGCATCACACTGTGTCCGCTAGCTTGCTCTATTCTGATGGTGAACCATGCTGCCATCTCTTCCTGAGGTAAAGGACACTGAAACAGCCAGCTGTCCGAAGCTGGCTGTTTTATCTTCTTCTATTGGAGTCAACTCGGATCTCAAATGTCTATTGTAGCTTTTTGACTCAACTTTGTTCTTCTCTAGTTTCTGTATTGCTCCCTGGCTGGATTAGTTTGTTGGATTTGGACTGGTTACTTTTGTATGACGCTCTGGATTTGCAGGAAGGGCTTTGCCTTTTTGTACCTTTTGCACCTGAGTGTGCGATCACTGTGTTGTGGTGTGCTTTTCAAAGCTGAATCCTGTTTCATTGCATTGGAGCTGTCCAGCAGGATTGGAGCAGCTGGCATTAAACATCTTATTTCATGGCACAATGTTGAATGCACGCTGTGTCAGGAAAGAGCTCCCCACAGAGACATCAGGGCTTCGAAGCAGAAACATTCCTGTCAAAAAGCCCACTTGTCAAACCCTAAACCAATACCACCCGAGGAACTGATATTTTAATAAAACAAAACAAAACATACAACGTATCACAAAAATTGCAGCACCCGCCATAAAATCTAAAATATTGAAATGACTATCTTTATAACACTTTTAAAGTGACCACAGCTCCAAACATGCATATGGTATCAATAATGACCATTTTTCTCTTGTTCCAACTAAAATCTGATTTGGCCACATTTCTAAATGAGAATTTAAAAAAAGCCAGAAATGTTCCTAAAGTATTCAGAAGGTTTCCAAGACATCCAGCATTCACCATCGCTTGGAGTCACAGTCCAAATCTGATGCTGACCCAGCCTGATACGCAGACTGAGCCGACATTGTTTGAATTGTTTGACAAAATTTGAGATGTTGATGGAGAGTCAGAGGTCTGGAACCAAGCAAACATTGACCAAAAACATGTATACTGCTCAAAAATCCCAGAATAACATTAGATATAGACCTCCATTTTACTGAGTTTATAAGATGCAATAAGTTAACAGCAGAAGCGTCGGCGCTCTCTGATACACTGAGCTCGTTTTAACAGCAAAGCAACAGTTTCACTTCATTATAACAGCTTTGTTTACAAAATTGGAACTCAAGTAGCCACTGTGAACATTTCTGTATTGATAATACATTACAGCTACTTTTGAGCAATGAAACTCAGGGGATTCGCAGACCGTCTTCCAGCCTGCCGCTTCACCAAAAAGAGTGCACGCTGCATGCACAGAACCAACGGGCAGACAGCCAAACATGGCCCGACAATCAGCATAGCAAGCATTTTGTTGCAAGGCGCTCATATATTTCCTTTGGAGCTAATGGACCCCAAAATGCAAGCAAGAAAAAAAAAAAAGAGTTATAGTGAGCACTGAAATTAGCCAGAAATGTAATCTCACATAATGACAAAATAACTCGATAAGGCAATTTGTTTCCAGTACCCCCAAGTGGCCTAGAAATGTGTAATAAAAAGTTTATAGGATGAGTACAACTCAGGTCTTTATTAGCATACACTGACTGCTTAATTTGTAGTCAGTCAGTCATAAACTGCATATTCTCTCTTGGTCATACCATAAATGTATGTGCACATGTGTTGTGCATACAGTAAATATGAGGCTAATCTCTAGCTAGAGAAGAAATACTGAACAGACCGCAGTTTTTCTCAGGACTAAATAACTCTACTAGGGAACACAAAGTGTAAGACAGGGATTGGCTGTGAAAATCCTGAACAGGAAGAAGACTATAAAACACATTGCCAATGGATGACCTGCTGAAAAGGCATTCACGTTTTATAGGCTCTAACGTTCCACTTAGAAAGCCATTATTTGTCTGTGAGGGAAAGTTAGATTGCACATAATGAGTTGCTACAAACTACTGCTTCTGGGTACCGATCAGACATCCATGTAGAAGATAGAAATCACATTTTTTTTATATCGCCAGCAGAAACCGAAGCAAATTCAAACTTACCAGGAATTCCTTATTTATGGGGAATAACTGGGATGCTGAGATTTACAAGTTGTATTCTGGGGCCGAACGCACTCTTTAGCTGGATTAAGTTCCTTTTTTAATGAATGAATGAAACGCCACATTAGGACACCCACAGGCGTATGTGTGAGGAGGTTGGGGGCGTGACGCTTCACACACAAAACAAAGAATCAGTGATTATTTTACGTTGTGATGAGTCTGTAAATTAACATTTCTTCAGGGTGGCACGATGCGGTGGTGGTTAGCACTGTTAACTCATAGCAAGGAGGTCCTGGGTTTGAATCCCGTGTGGGGCCTTTGTGTGTGTGTGTGTGTGTGTGTGGAGTTTAGAAGGAAGCTGGAGTAACCAGAGGGAACTACACCCCACCACCCCTGAATTGGATAAGTGGAAGAAAATGGATGGTTGGGCATTTCTTCATCATGATGGTATAACAAACTAGCTTGTAAGCAGCCATGGCAGTTTCTCCCGTCATTCCCTTTTTGTGCCAGAAAGCAAATGAAGTTGCTTATTGCCAGGAGGCCTTACTGCATACCACAGTCGCTGGAGCGGAGATCATGTTTAGAAAACCATTCGTCATGGTTGCAAGGTGCTTACTTACTTTGCAGATACTTCTCAGCATTCTACATATTCAAAGAGCAATGCTTGCTTTATGGTTTCATCCCCCTCCTATAGCGGCAGCCCACTGGTGTGTCCTGTGCCAGCTGTCACTGGAATGACCTCTAATTCTCGCCAAGCTCCGAGCTTTAATGTCCTTTTGAGTGGGTGTGTGTTTATGTGTGTGTTCCAGCTCTCTCCATAAATACGCTCTGGCATGTAGTAGCCATTATCATCGAGGAACGCTCCTATTGGCTGTGTGTGTGTGTTTGTGTGTGTACACATTTGTAATTTGTACTTTGTGTGCATGCAGCACACTTTATTGGTGTTTACAGCAGAGCAGACAGTAAAAAGATGTGCAACATTTTCCCACTTGTAACTATAAAGGTGGTCGATGCTGTTTTAATTAAAATATGGGATGTTCTGCTACACCACACACTCCCTGTAGGAGACACACACATACACACCCACACATGCTTTCCACTTGTCGACTTGTGGTGCCAGCCTGATCTCACCTTTCTAGCAGCCCATGAAGGCAGTGGACAGCCCCCTTCACACTCAAGGGTCCCTCTTAGATCTCATTACACTGTATAACAGCAGAGCCCACCGTGTGTTCCCACAGTGGTGCTCTCAAGGAATGGCTGAAAAACCATTAATTTCCCCCTCCCCTGTTTTACACTCATACAATCTCCCATTCTTCATGTTCGTAAAACCAGTAAAAGCTCTCCAGGTTGGTGAGATACCAGCTGCACGGATGCTGTTCCTTCAGTACGTAAGCAACGGAGTCAGGGGGTTGCCACGGAGCTGGGGGGCCTCATCTCATTGCTCACAGCAGGAGCAGTTCAGCTAATAATGTTGAGAAATGGTTTTTAAAAAATAATGCGAGCTAGTCTCCGAATGAAATCTCACAGGATGGGAAAAACTCCGGCCGAGGCTGGCGGCATTAAATAAAGACAGAGGGGGGCTTCATTAATTTGCTCTTTTTTGTTTTGCTGCCTGTGTCAGTGCTGGTATTTTTAGAGCAAATGGTTTCTTCAGCAGCTGTGACCCACCTGGGATGAATGTGTGTATGTTTGTATGAGGGTGTATGCTGTTATTAGTTCATGGTCACCTTCCTGGCTTAGCAACCAGTGATGGCTGGGTGGTGTGTGAGAGCGAGCCAGGCCACACACACTCACTCACACACAGACACACACACCTCATACATGGCTGCGGTGTTTATGTCCCCTAGTTTCTTCCTCAGTTGATGGACTTCAGTGAGAGGCACAGAAACAGCTGAGCTGAGGTGTATCAAGCCTGCAGGGCACCACCTGGGAGAGCTAAGGGGCTTAGATGATCCCCCTCATGCTGCTAATGCATGATCTGATACTGCATGTTTTTATTCGGACTTGACGTGACACTGAAGCGCACGAGGCCAAAACATTTCTAGATTGTGTCAAAGCTTAACCCTCGGCACAGAGGGATCTGGGATGCAGAGGCCCAGAACTCTGCGTCTACAAAAATAATAATAACATGCTTCTCTGCAGCTCCCTCCGTGTCAAAATCCCAGCCTGCTGCGATCACAGGGGCAAGGAGGAATTCCTGTCTGGAGATGCCAGAAGCTGTTAGCCTGAGAAACAGTGCTCAGCTCACTGCATTCAACCACAAGGGAGGGAAGAGTTCTTCTGTGCAACAAGGTGCTCAAGCCGAGCTAAAACGCTGAGGGGAGACGGGCATGTTTGCAGGCTTTTAATTAAAAATAGGAGCTGATTAAATCAATGGAGGTAAACAGTCTGAGGTTGCTATGGAAAATTAGCTTTCTATCCTTGCTTTTCTCCTCTTCTGCACGTCTTCCTCCTCTTGCTGATGTTTTCTTTGTACCTGTGTGATAAAGTGACAGCCACATAGTGAGAGGAGGGAGTTACAGTTGCACACAGAGCTCCGTGTGTGCACATTGTGACAGCTCTTAAACGCCGCTGCCTCGGCAGTGACAGGCTGCTGAGCGCCGTGGTTGATGGGATGCAGTTAAAGTTACAACAGCAGATGGAAAAGCTTTACAGAGAGGCATTCAGAGCTACTTCACATGCCCCCTGCCTTTGTGCAGCAGCATATATATGGAGAGGTATTAAAATCCGAGGGTCACATACATCTTTTGCTCAAATGCATCCTGGGCAACCAGGAAAGGGAGCCTCATGGTTTTCCCACATTGCACCTGGGTGAATTTTGACCCCCCCCCCCCACCCCCCTTTTAAATTTGTTTTTTCCTTCTTCTTTTTTTCTCGCCCCCGTATTTGCCACCTCTTACCTCCCAACCTC
>VUQK01024157.1:33484-43488 GCA_015106715.1 Bujurquina vittata | reverse complement strand
TGGCTGGATGGGGGGCTGGATGGATGGGGGGATGGATGGATGGCTGGATGGCTGGACGGATGGATGGATGGGCGGATGGATGGGGGGATGGGTGGACGGAGGGGCGTGGTATGGATGGATGGATGGATGGATGGATGGGGGGATGGATGGACGGATGGATGGGGGATGGATGGATGGATGGACCGACTAATAAAACACATCCTTAATGACTTCCATGTGACTATGAATATGCATTACAGGGACTGGGCAATAAGAGTGGGTGTTGTGATATTTATCCCCCCCCCCCAGAATGCCGTAGCATGTTGCCATGGTGACTAATGTGTCTTCATCCTGAAGGCCAGAGGTCTCCCGGTGTTGTGAGGATGCCTGCAGGCCTCCGGGGGGGGGTCTAATATATGATGTTGGAAATCCACGGGCAGCAGCGCAGCCAGAAAGAGCCCAACCACTCTCACCTCGCTCATAATTACAGGCTCAGCTCTCGGTCTGCTCGAGAAAGGGGATTTAACAGCGCCGCGAGTGAAATTTTCAAGCATGTGTTTGAACCACTGACCCCCGGATGACCAACGCGCATTTCTGTGTCAGTCGACCAGCAGTCGTACTTCTAGGGGGCTTCTGAGAGCTGCACACGTGGGAGTGCTGTGATGAGGCATTTATTGTTTTTCAACCCTCAGCATCCACCATTTAGACCTTTTTATTTCCCCTCAGGCAGCTTCAAGGCTGGCACGACACTCAGCACTCATTTCACTTTGTCTCTGCTATTCATTACGTGTTGTTTTGTGCATCGCTTTGCACAGATTTCCAACAAATTTTGCATATAAAACCTGCAGCCAAATGGATCAGTGGGGTTCGAAAGGTGAAGTGTACCAAAGCAAAATTTGCACTCGTTTGCATATTTCCATTCTTTTCTGCTACAAGGACACACTGATCTTTACAAGAGGGACGCAAATGCACCCACTCCTTAACCAGCCTTGACCTTAACAGCCAAAAAAACAAAAAACAAAAATTGTATTCAATTCTTGCAGATTTCAAAGCCTCATCACGGCATAATCGGAGTCTAACAAGACCAACATTTGACGCTGAAACACGGATAGAAAATAGTGCAAATCAAAGTTCAATTTGGCTTTTAAAGCTTAGTTGAATATTTTGGGAACCAGTAGTGCATCTCCAGCTTCAGGACAGATACTGTAGGCAGGCGATCGCGTTATGAGAAACGTGGATTAAGTCGGGCAGGAGCAACACAACAGGTAGGCTTCATCCCTCAGGTGGAGGCCCTTTGAGCCAGAGCAAAACCAGATGATCATAATAGAATATATTTAATTGAATAAATGTCCTTTAGAGCACCCCATGCAATAATGGCCACATAATGGCCACTGAGGGATTGTTTGAAGGTTTATGTGAACATCATGGTTTAGGCCAAATTAGTACTTTAAGGGTGAAAACGTCGCAGATATTTCAGAAGAGCACATAAAACCGACCGTCTAACCTAAAGCTGTTCATTTATTTTATTTATTTAAAAAGTATACAGCATGAAAATAAGTAGTAAGTAAAAAAAAAATGGCGATCTGAAAATGCCTGACGCGTTCGCAGCCTTCTTGCCCCCTCTGCTGCTCAGTGGCTGCGTGTACCTCCACATAAATGCAGCGTTGTGTTGTAGGAAACCAAGCCCGAATGATGCTGTACTGCATCTCCTCCAGGTTTACAAAGGAAACCACGAGCCATTCATTTCCTATGCATGGAGGGGATGAAGAAGATAAGCCTTCGGGCTCATGGTAGCTGACGGCAGAGGAACTCTATCGCTTTCCAAGAGTTTCTCTGAACCACTGGCATTTCTGCACCTCATAGGGAATTTATCTAACAATAAATCATCCTCTGACTCACATTTTTTGCACATAGCTGAACATGGGGTACAGTAGATATTATTGAGGTGTAACTTTGAATAAGTGTAATGTTTTAAAGAGGCTGAAAATGTTCCCCAAACTCAGGCGCTGTTTCAAAGTTTAAGCCCTTTCTCCATGCATGCAGAGACACTCTCCTTAAATACAGTGACACACTGTAAAATCTTAAGCACTTACTGCTTGTTTAGAACCACAGACGTAATCTTTAATCATACATTTGTATGCACTGTGGTACACCCAGCACCCAGGAGAAGCAATATTATGATGGTGCCTCCACCTGCACCTCGGACCCCATGCAGACACTATCGGTCGAGGCATGTCAGCCTGCTCTGTGCCCCCTTATAGTTCACATCATCACCTCTTTCCTGGAGTCAGGAGTGGTTCCGTCCAGCTTCAGAACTGCCTCAGTGACTCCCATCCTCAAGAAGCCAGGCCTAGACCCTGATGACCTTAACAATTACAGAACAACCTCCAGCCTTCATTTCCTCAGCAAAATCTTGGGAAGAGAAGCAGCCACCCAACTTCATTAACACATGTCCAACCAGGAGCTCCATGAACCCTTCAAATCTGGTTTCAGATGCACCGCAGCACCAAAACCGCACTCATCAAAATAACTAACAATCTTCTCAATGTCCCCGACTCTGGCCACGTTAGCATCCTCACCCTCCTGGACCTTTCGTGGGCCTTTGATGCCATCCTCACACCATCCTTCTCTCATACGTACCATCTTGGCCTCACTGGTACAGCACTCTCCTGCTTTTAGTCCAACTGTCCAGCCGAATGTGCTTTGTCACCACGGGAGCCTCCTGCTCCATCTCTGCCTCAGTTAGCCACAGCATGCCTCAGGGCTCTGTGCTTGGACCCCTTCTCTTCAGCATCTCCACCACCATGGTCTCTGCTTCCATTCTTTTGCACACAACTTTATCTCAGTACCAAACCCTCCACCCACTTGCCTCCACAATCGCTTGTCAACAGTAATAAAACAGAGCTCTTGGCTGTAGCCCCCAAGGCCCTATTCTGGACAATTGAAGCTCTACTCACTGACATAGACAGTTGAACCATGTCATCATCTCCATATGTTCTCAACCTGGGTATTATTCTGGACCTTTATTTCAAATCTGTCACCAGAACAGCTTTTTTCTCGACTTTGACCTTTGCTCACTGACTCTGTAGCAGAGACCCTCATCCATGCCTTTGGCACCACTCGGCTGGATTACTGCAATGAAAACCTGTTTGGGATCCCCAGCAAAGCCCCGAACGGGCTCCAGTATGTCCAGAACTCGGCTTCCAGGCTCTGGCAACATATCACCCCCCTTTATGGATATATTCCCAATGTGAGCAGAACCAAGAGAGGGCAATATAGCTTTATGTGAAGTCTACAGCATATATTCACATTTATGCTGTAATCAGAGAAATTACAAATGGAGCTTACCAGTGAATGAAAGGAATTAAGTCACTGTAAGATGATCCAGACTCATTCTTTGAGCTGTGGAGTTCCCGGAGGTCACTGCTGCTGAGGTCAGCTGCCTCCTTCGAGAGTGGCAACAAGTTCCTTTGCATCTGAGGCAGCAGGATCTAAAGAAAGATACACAATGTCTGTGGAAATTCTGGTTGATGCACTGATATTGCAGATAAATATAGGTGACCTTAGATAAATAAAGGTGAGGAATGACGAAGCCCTTCATATGAAAATGTAGCGGTTTGAGAAAATCTGGGCTGAAATCAAAGATTTGAATATCTGCTGAGAAAAATCTCCACAAAGATCTAAGGAGCACACTGTGTCCCACACAGTGATCTAAGGAGCCCGGAGCTAAGGAGCACTGTCTGACCACACTTTGAGCACGATTGTCTCCGCCTCTTTCACAAAACACACAATGGCACCATCTGCATCGGGTTAATGTTGTTCAGCCTTCAAGATTTCTTGATTGAATCCACACACAAAAAAAAGAATCTAGCGCTACATTATTGCACTTCCCATGCAGCCTTTTTAACGACTCCCTGTCACAGTGCAGCTGTGTGTGGGTAGTGCACAGTGTAGCAGGCTCAGGCTACTCCAGGCCTGACTTTGATGTGTCAGTTGAATTGAATAGCTCCTTTAATTTCTTGTCAAAATGAATATAAATATGCAATTTACACTCAGTTTTAGCTGCCACTTTTTAAAGTCAGTTCAAAATAAGATAAAACAGCAAAGAAACTGGTTGTGCAAAAGTGGCTCAGCAGGTGAGCAGGTGTGCACCACATAGGTGTGGTGCAGCCCTTTGCTCCCCAAATCTCTCTCGCCCACTTTCCTGCCTCTCTTCGCTCTACTGTACTGTGATATTAACGAATTAAAACCTTGTCATGAGCTACATCATGTCATACAGAAAATACATAAATTGCTTTTTGGCACGAACTGTTTCTTAACTATATACATTCATTAAATAATTATAGTAACTTTAACGCACAGCGGCCCACGTGTTCACAAACACAATTTCAATATGAAGTACTTTAGGCCTACTCACTGCTATTTGCTTTGCATACGACGAGCCTTGTACTCCGCAAACTCGTCCCCGATGCTCTGGATGCCCATTTTCTCTGCTGTCTCGCTCTCCACAGACAACTCTCTCCTGTGCTCCTCAAGTGGTTTTTAGTGACTTTTAAGTTGGAGAATGAGCGCTCAGAGGTTGCAACAGTGAGGGGAAGAGTCAAAAATAAAAGAAGGGTGGTGCAAACCTCACTGAATGTAGAAGTTTCACCCAAAATACACTTGGAGAAAATATCGACGATCCACTTGAAAGTTTGCGTGTCATAAAGTTAAATGTAAGAGTGAAAATAAAGCCAGTTATGCAGCAACGCCATTTTACTCAATATTTTACACCTACTATATCACTAAAGTCAGTCGGTCTTGTAACGGTTGTAGCAACCATGACTCAGTCCTGACTGTGGCAACCTTTAAGCCCCCCGTGTAACTCATGAATGGTGGGTGATGTGAAGCAGGCTATGCCTTTGGCCATACACCGTGCTCATCTGGATACGATCAGGAGAGGGTCTACCCTTCTCCAGCTCTCCTCAGACGTGATAGAGGCCTGGCTACCTGAAATGTTATCCTTCCATCAGGGCCCCCTCTAGGCCCGGGCCGGGGGCATGCTGTCCTCCCAGCCCCCCCAAAAGCCCCGCCCTAACCCCATACCTGCGAAGGTTCTCAGCCATCCAGGTCACAGTAGTCTCTGGAGCTTGAAATCGACTGAACTTTTTGTTTCTTGACGACATTTCACCATCAGAACTTCACCGGAACTGAAGAAGCCTTTCGAATGAGAGGAGAAACATCTTCAAGGAACGAAAAGTAGTCCAGTCACCCCTTTTTTTCAAGCTTCAGAGATAACCCGTACCACTACCCACCAGCCTGAACGATGCAAAGCAGGACGGATCCACGCTTTCATGCTGATGCCAAATTCTGACCCAACACTTGAATGTCACACCTGTACGAAGGAGTATTTAGTAAAAACACGATGTAGTGATCAGTATGAGGACGTTAAAGAGATGGTGCAGAAACGTGCATTGGCTCTGGAAAAACACACACAAACTGGCAACGGACAGACGCAAGGATATCGGCATTTGCACCTTCGTGCAGTACAGCGGGGGTATGTTGAATCACAAGACACAATAAGACAGCTGATCTACACAAGGCGTTTTGTAGAGGGTGTCGCAGCCGTTTGGCTTGAAATGATGACTCTAACCTCACAATAGTATTTTGACTTTTTTCTTGAAATTTTGACTTTAATCTCAAAATGCACATTTTAATTTTTTTTCTCAATGTGGCCCTGATACTCCTTCATACATCTGAGACTCACCGGAGCAGGCAATGTCTTTCCCGTCTTCGGTTGTCCAGTTTTGGGGAGTCTGTGCAAATGTGGACCCCCGGTGTGGTCTTCTGCTGCTGTAGCCCATCTGCCTCAAGGTTTGACATGCGAGTACAGCAGTGGCTCTCAAATCCAGGCCTCGTGCCCCCCCCTGTCCTGCAGGTTTTAGACGTGTCCCTGATCCAACACACATGAATCAAACGGCTGAATCACCTCCAGTGAGGTTCTCCAGAGTCCTGCTAATGACTTCTATATTTGACTCAGGTGTGTTGAAGCAGAGACACATCTAAAACATACAGGACAGGGGGGACACGATTTGAGAACCACTGGAGTACAGAGTCCAGTGGTGATTTGAGTTACAGTTGTCTTTTTGTCAGCTTGTAGCAGTGTGGCCATTTTCCACTGACCTCTGGTATTTTCACCCAGAGATGTGCTGCTCACTGGTTCTCTGTCTCAGACCATCCTCTGTAAACACTACAGATGGTCGTGAGGGAAAGTTCCAGTAGACGAGCAGTTTCTGAAATACTCAGACCACCCTGTCTGGCACCAACTGTGCCATGTTCAAGGCCACTTAATTTTCTTCCATGTTCTGATACTCGGTTTGAACTTCAGCAGGTCCTCTTGTTCACGTCTGCGTGCGTGAATGCACTGAGATGCTGCCATGTGATTGGCTGATTGGATATAAGGTGCAGATGAACAGGTGTAACTAGGGAAGCCAGTAGCTGACTATATTACTGTGTGTTTTTCATAGTTTTGGTGTTTTTTAATGTAAAAAAAATGTGCAATTAAAGAAGACAGCTCTCATTACCTCTCACTCATAGATGGTCTCAAATACTGAGAACAAAAAAATCCCACCAAATAAAAACAGGACACCAATCATATGCTTATGGATGTATTTTAATAAAAATAATTCTGTCAAAATTAAACAGAAAACATATTTCTTTTTTTAACATAGTTCCAGTACATAGTTTTTTTTTTAATTATCATTTTTTCTTTTTTTTTAAATATCATTTTAAAGGTTTTACAAGTCATGCTAAGTAGAGGGTAACTCATTTCACATTTTTTAAAACATTTTTATTTTTCCCTAAAACTCAAAACTCAAAATCTGAAACCAAAATCATGACAGAAATCAACTGTGCACAGCTCATCTGCGCCGCCCGAATCAGTTTTTGCGGCCTCTCTGGAAGCAGTCGGCGCGGCTTCGGAGGCCTCGGGCTCGCGCCTCCTTAACGGTCACTGAACACGTCAGTTTGTGTGTCTGTGCAGGGACTGAGGGGGGGGGGGGATAGCTGTGTGGTAACAGGGCTGTGATGCAGCCCAGGCCCCAAAAACAAAAGGACAGCAGCGAGATCTTTTTTTCCCTCCCCCCCAACAGGTGTGTAACAGAGGTTTTTGTTTCAATAGTGTGTAACAGAAGTCCTTTACAGCTGCAGAGGCAGATGTTGTGAATGTGTGTGCATGTGTAGTTATTAGAATAATTCCTACATTAGCAGAAGGTGTTTAGAAAAAAAGAAAACAACACCAGCTAAAAAGGTTTGGCCACATACCCCACACAGAAATTCTCTCATGACTACAAACACACACTTCAGGGTGGATCCGCACGCCGTTTGCGCCGTCACGAAGCAGAGAGACAACTTGTCGGCAGTCACACAATATCCAGCAATTTAATAGAAAAGAAGAATTGTTTTTTTTGCGTTTACAGAGCAAAACAAGCTTGTCCTTAAAACCAACTAATGGCACGTGTGACTGGTGCGGGAGTTAACATTAAAGCTTTAGATGTGACAAAAAAAATGTCGGGTCTTTGCGTTCTAAACGCACGACTGCCGAATCATCCAGTGGAATTTTTTAATGTCGGTAAAATAAAAGGACAAAAAATGTTTTTTTAAAATGAAATGACATTAAAAAACAGAGTGAACTCAGTCCCAGTGTGAGCGTACTTTACAGAGCTAATCATAAGCTATTCTCAAAGTAATCATTAACAGGCAATGTTTTTCTATTGTGGCCGGACGGCTGCCATATTTGATGTGGAAACAGCTGCAACCTGAGGAACAAGTTTAAATCCAGACGTTTAATAGAAATCCTGTGAAATCACTTCAAAATTTCAGTTTTACGTTTTCCAAATACTGAAGGTTAGTTCAGAAAAATCACTGGTTACCTCCAAATATGCCGATTTGGCTACTGCGAAACCAAAAAAGAAGCCAATAAAAAGCCTTTTAGGTGTAAACGACAGAACGCCACCAATCTGTTACCTCCTTTTTGTTCGGTAAAGGAACACAGCGGCTGTGGTTTTTGCTCTTTTTTGCAAACGTCTGAGAAACATTTTTTTAGAAATAACTAAGTGTAAGCTTACAAAGCAGCTGAGCGAGCCAGATGTGGCCTCGGTACTGTACAGTGTGTTTATGAGGAGCAGCAAATCATCAGCTGATTCAAGAGAATCAGCCACCAGTTAGTGAGTTACGTTTTAGTTACAGTTTTGATCTAACTAGCAAGCTAATTATCTGAAAAAATGAAGATGGCCTCTCTAAAATGTAGGTTGTAAGTTACAGCTAGTTAGTGCTTCAGCTAATTTTTACTAGCTAGAAAGTTGCCTGTAAATATAAGTTAGTTGATGACATTAGTTGAGCCTGACAGAAAGGCCTGAGGGCACTGAAGCTGCCATGAAAACTGTGAAGTGACTGTGTAAAACAGTCACTTCAAGTCATAACATCTTATTAGTTTCCTTTAATATTAAGCTGTGTGAGAAATGGTTCAGAGCGGTTGGAAGTGGTACTTGGTACTTCTGTTTGTACTGATCTGACTCACACCTGCCAACATTTAGCTTTCAAAAACTAGGAGATTTGTTGATGCCATGTACCGTATGACAGTGACATCATCACAGCGTGTTGCCCTGTTATACTTCTTACCCTGCTGCAGATTGAAAGAGTGCATTTATTTGTGTTGACAACACTTCTCTTATGAATGACTGATTTGGGAAGTTCACATTTGTGAATGTTTTCTAACTTAATGGAAGTTTGCACCCTCGTTAGAGCGTTTTAAGGTGGCGCTCTCGACTCTGTCGGCCGATAAACCTGGATGAGATGAGCTTCCTCAAGCATTTTTGCCTGATTCTACAGGGAGCTGTTGTGCACACACACACACACACACACACACACACCCTTGAATCTGTTTTCATATTGGGTGAAATAGTATGAAGTATACGGATTGTGCGTGTAGATAGTGCTTATGAGTGTTTGCATGAAGTCTGAGAGAAATGTTGTGTTGGCAGGTATGATCTGACGCCAAAACAGGAAGTAGCAGACCTGAGCACTGTGTTTACATGTGTGTAAATCTCGTAGTGGCCAGCAGCTAACCTGAAGGATAAAAAGACCTTTTGTTTACCATCTTGTTATTGTACAGATTGAAAAGAATGCCGGGATTAATGAGTCTTAAACTAATAAAGCGTAAGGCAAAAAAAAGAGAAACTTTCCCTAACAACCAGAACTGGTTTTCTTAATCTTTAAACATGGTTTCAAATCCAAATGAAGTACCACAAAGTGCACCCAAAAAATCTGCACGTATGTTTGGAAAATGGTCTGCCTACATATCTGAAAGCACATGCACACAGCAGGTCAGGCTGTGGAGGATCCAACCATCCATCTTCTTCTGCTTAAGGACTGCAGTAATGAAATCTCAAGGGAGTGACTCGACTGTTAGACGCACACACACACGCAGCACACACACACACACACACACACACACACACACACACCGAGTGCTTGTTAGGCTGAGTTTGATACTGATTTCCTCAATACTGGCATCAAGGTGGCCATTATAAATTAAGACTTGGTCCTGAAGGTGGATGCTGTAGGTGCAGCTCCGCCTGAGCTCTGCCACCTGCAACCACATCACTGATTGGTTGACACTGTGGTTGTTACTTTAAAATCAAGGCTCCGACACCTCTGATATTCCACTTGCCATCGCCCCGTCTCCTGGCAGCGTTCGCAGCCACAGAGGGCCATTATGCTTTTTTTTTAACATGGGTAAAGTTTCCAGGAAGTCTCCTGTTCTTTGGCTCATAAACTGTTAGCTCACACAATTTTGTTCTTAGAAATATTACAGCAACTATGACTTTGCAAGGTTTTGTCCAATAAGTTTTGTCTTCCGACATTCTGGAATAAAATGGGAGATATGAGGCCTGTATTTCAAAAACGTGAAGTGCTTTTTTTTTTTTTTTTTTTTTAACCCCGTATTTTTTTAAAAAAACAAAAAAAAAAAATTATTTGAAAAAAAC
>VUQK01024157.1:21539-33464 GCA_015106715.1 Bujurquina vittata | reverse complement strand
TGTTTATAAAAAAAAAGGAAATTATCAGGATTGTTTTTTTTATTTTTTTTTTTTTTTTTTTTTTTTTTTTTTTAAACTCCGTATCTTATTGAAGAAACAGAAAACAAAAGATGACTGGAAAAACCAGCTGGTGGGTTCTGTGGTCTGTGATATGGTGAGAACAACAATACTGACGGCAGGGAATCGAAATCCACCCGTTAAAACAGAAGGAAGAATCAGGAAGGGGGAATTACAATGTGTTTGTTCCGGGATGAGCACAACAAACTGACACAAAAGAACTAAAAAAAAAAAGGCTAGATGAACAGAATAATAATTATCTTTAAATAGTGTCACACATTTCTTTATTTTATAATACTAAATTAAAAGGAACCTTTCTTTCCTCACTCTCTCTCTCTCTCTCTCTCTTCTGCTGCTGGCTCGGTCTGACGGGCGGCCAAACGCACCAACCGCACGTCACGCTCCTTCCTCCGTTGCCATGACAACTACCTGCTGGACATGTCTTCTCTCAGTGCTACTTAACATTAACCTGTGGAGAGATGTCAGGTGATGAAATGAATGCAGCGTGATTGATATAAATACAGTGGGAGTGCACTTTATCCAGATGCTTTTCGTTTGTTAGCTGTATTTAAAGACAACGATAGACGGGGACAAAGGTCGTCCTCCATCCGCTCAGTATCACCCCTCCTTTGCCACACACATGCCAATTTCCACGTCAACCTTAACTCTGAGCAGCGTTCACAGCATGTTCGGTTTAAGCATCAGTCCCTGTCAGACCTCACACAGTTACAGTATTTATAGCCCGTCTCATGAAACCCTGTACACTGTTGAACGTGAAGTTACACACCTGGACCTGGGGCTAGTGCAAAAAGTTGTCTACTCTGGCGAAGGAGCAGGAACCGGACCGGACTCGGGCCATGAGCTGAACGCACTCCGTGGCCTGACCGAGGGCCAACATCAGCGGGGGCTGTTTAGGCAGATTTTGGGACTCTGAAGCAGAAAAGACACAAAGCATCAGACAGGAAGTGATCCAATATTCTTGCTCTTTTAGGCTTGGCTTAAGGGAGCCAAACAGTGTTTAAGCTTGCAGTAATTATCTTGGTTGGTGTCAGACTGTTTTTTTTTTAAGAGTCACAATTTTAGACCTTTTCAATGTTTGTAAAAGGCAACATTTTTTTTCTGGTGGCAGAAACATTAGTATATCTTTGTACACCCTGGGGAAAAAGTCAGCTTAGCAGTCTCGCAAAACAGATTTTTGGATGTCCAGGATATGTAATGCCAGGATTTGTTGATATTTTTAGCTAAATTTACTACCTATGGCTAGAGGCCTTCAGTAAGTGAACAATAAGGGGGCAAAGTGCGGACTTTCTGGGTCCTCTGATACTATAATAGAAAGGCTTCAGTCACACCGTAAAGTAAACCTCATTAAACGGAAAAATATCGCCACATGTTCTTTTCATTCACTAGATGAGGATTAGTTCTCTGTTTTTCTGCCACCAGACTGCATTTGCACCTGCAGTGCCAAAACCATGTCGTCCAGTAAACATCAGAAGGAAAAAAGAGAAAGCAATCTATGAAACATCATATGAATTATTAGAACATTATATTTGCATCTGTTGATGTTTTCTGTATCAAAAATGAACATTATCAGATCAAATCAGAGCTAGAAACAAACTCAAAAAGGTTTGAACACATGCAGCACTGTGCACATGTCTGAACCATCATGCAGCTCAGCTGTCCTGCAGGAGCTGAACAAGTTTTTGTTTAGAATTTGGAGGTTTGGCTATACTCGCATACTTATACTTGAGTAATATTTTGTACTTTTACCATGTGGAATGAGTAAAGTTCTTAGGGATCTAAATACCACCACTGGCCCCTCCAGAGCTCTGTCGACAAACAGTCCTACGCTCTCAGAGAATCTCAAGAAACGTTTAACCTGCTAAAACACCTTGAAAGGCTGAGGTCAGCTGTAGAAAAACTGAAACCCTTTGCACAGTTCTGCGTGTATGAATGTGACCCAAAGAATATGTTTGTGTTTTGCTCTTTACCCAGTATGGCGCTGTTAAGGGCGGAGCAGAGCGATTCTCTCTGCGTAGGGTCTAACTGCTGGCCCACGGGGCAGTTCCAGGGGTCTGAGTACGCTAGCAGGCTGAATGCATCCTACACAGACACACAAACACAGAGGCCTTTGTGAACACAACACAACTGAATCCCTGCAGTGCAGAACGCTCTCCAGCTTGGGATTTCCTTGATGGCTGTAGAGCTACAGAGAATTCATTAACAAAAATGAATAACTGAGACATTATTGTGTCTCTGAGATGCTGCTGTGTGTACAGTTAAGCTACAGCCACACAGACAGGGACAGAGGGATTTATCTGTCTGTCACATTTTGTGCAGATTTTCAGGCTCTTCATTCATTCTTTTGAATAAAATCCATCTTTTTGTCCAAAATAGTGGATAACCTGACATAATATAAATAATGCAAAATAATAATGAGGATACTGACATGATAATGTTGCTGTGTCTGCTGAGTGTCTCAGTGGGTATTTAGCACTCAAATATGCACGTCAGGGCTGCATGTCTGCCCTCTGGTGTCCAAAAGTTGGAATTACAAAAGTGCATAACAGGAAGTCACTGGAACATATAAATACCCATCTTTTCATCTTTTGCTGTGATGAAGGTTTAGCAATTATGATATCAGAACAAAATTCTGATGACACTGGAAAACAGAGAAAACCTGAAAAAACAAGGTGAAATCTCCAGGGATAAATGTTTACTCTCCCTTTTCTGTGCCCATTGTTTTGTCTGAGTTTTGACTTGATTGAAATATTACTTCCTCACCATTTTATTTCTGACTTAGACTTAAACTCTTGTCAGTCACCCATAAAACACTTTAAACTGCCCAGATGTATATGAAGTGCTATACAAATAAAGTCTGACTGAGTCACTGGAAACTATCCGTGCCTTTATCTGCTTTACAACAGCACACCCTAAATCAGAAGTCGATCCAATTCCTGCAGCGTGCACAGAATACTTTAGCCTGGACTTTAACTGGTGCCAGCAGAAACAAATCTCCTCAGCCCACTCCTTGCATCACACCTGTTGTTTGGCATCGTAGCGGTTTGTTGAGCTTGAGCCCATGTGCAGTTAAATGTGTGTGTGTGTGTGTGTGTGTGTACCTGTAACATCTTCTTGTGCGTGGCATTCTTGCCGTACTCCCGACACAGCTGTTCGTTGAGTGCCTGCAGCTCCCGTCCAAACTGGATCATCCTCTCTGTGGCTGCTTGGTTCCCACCGCAAAGCTGCCTGCTGTGACTACAAACCTCATCTGCTGGAGAAACACACACACATACGCACACTGTAAAAACCTCCTGCAGCAAGGTGGACGTATGAATGAAGAAAGGGGAAAAATAAGGGTTAGGAGCAGGGAGAAGAACAAAACATTTTCAGCAGTATAAGCTGTTGGAGTGCGCGAGTGTGTTCTTTGTGTACCTGTGACCCCATTGCCAATGCTGTTGTCGTCTGGCTGCAGGATCTCTTCATGTTTGTATGTCCCGTTCATGATCCGTGCTGAGGAGCCCTCAACAACCCCGTTGGTGTAATGCTCTGCTTCAATCTCCATCTCACTGTCACTGCGTACACACACACACACACACACACACACACTATGCTTTTATATTTGTTCTTGCTCTCGGGGCGTTTATCAGGTTGCAGCTGAAACGGTAAGGCTCACATTGTCTTACAAACATGCTTCGTTTAAGCAGCACGTGAACATTTTTTAAGGTTTGATGACAGGCGTAACAAGCAAGCTGTTGGGTGCCCCAGCAACAAGTTAATTTAATGGAATACACAGCCGTAATTACAATCCAATCTTCCTGTTTCTTAATGACAGAGCCGTGATACTGATAAGTCACATTTTAGCTTTCCTTCTTGGATTTAAATGGTCTGAAATTAATATCATGTTTTTCAAATTAAAGCACTTAAAGTGCTCTGACCTTTATGTAAGCAAACTCACAACTACATTGGTATCCCTGAATTATCGAGTTGATAAGCACTCAGCTGGATTCCCAATGTTGGGGTAAGTGAAACCAGTTAAGGAAAAGCTATCCCAGGCATGCTGAACTTGCTCCGCTGTCAGGGCTTTCTACCTGGTTTCCTGGGTGCTGTTGGCACTGTGCGGCTGACTCTTGGTGGAGTCAGAGGAGTTGGACTCGGAGTAGTTGATAGAGGAAGGGGAGGAGGAGGTGGAGGAGGAGGCGGAGGAGGACGCGCTGGGGTATTTGACGCTGCCGCTGCTGCTGTGGCTCTTTGACTTGTTGGTGGGAGTGACCCCGTTACTGCAGGTGGGGCTGTCTGAACCTGGTAGTGAGCAAGGGAGTAAATAAAGGGAAAGAAAAAAAACCAAACATGGTCTGGCTCGTGTGTGTGTGTGTGTGATGTACCTCCAGTGTGCAGGTGTGTGTTGCTGGCTCCGTGGTGGGGGCTGAGGCAGGGTGAGCCGGGGTAACTGTCCTGGGACTTTGGGGAGCGAATGGTCAAACAGCGAACCTCGCTGTCTGTCCCGTTCACCATCTCCACAAACTGACGACACCTGGAGGCCAGTTTACACTTGTGTTACTGGTATTCACTGGAAAATGATCTAGTTAAGCGTCAAGCGAACTGTGGTGAAGATGGCAAAATCATGCTCGCATTTGATTCCAACCCAAACAGCAAACTTACTTCAACATGAATAGTAGATTAGGGTTGCGTTCTAACAGGCCGGGATAAAGCTGCTGAGTCGCTTCTATGGCTTCACCAACACGTCCCGCCAGCACTAGCTTCTGTATTCCTGTTAGCAAGGAAGGCTTTTACAATACACTCATCGGGAGAATTCAAGCTTTGAAAAGAAACATTTAAAAGAGGCCAGTGACAACTAACACCCCACACCTTATAATATAACAGAGAGAAATCTAATGATTCCCTTTGAGCACACACTGCTTTGTGCACTCACTCTGCCTGTTCTTTATAGATGTCTGGTCCTCTTGTATCATGGTTTCTGTGGCTCTGGCGAAGGCTGTTGCAGTGGCACAGTACCCATGGTGCACCAGATAGCTGGACACCATACTAGATTTAAAAAAGGGAGAAAAAAAAGTTAAACATTAATCAATGTTTAAACAAAATATTAACTGGTATTACTACAACTACTAATGACTCCAGAGAGCCGAGCTTTCTTAAAAGGAAGCATTACATGGCATTGTTTTTTCATCCCCTGGGCCGCCTCAACTCTAGGTATGCTAATATTCTTTTATACCACCATCCCACACAAGATTGCTGCACACTGTCATTTTTACAGCTTTGTATTATGATATGTGTGTGTGTTTGTGTGTGCGCCAAGGCGTTGGACTGACTGGTCCTGAATCTTACTTCTGTAGGACGGCCTGCCACTCCCCCAGCCGCTCGCCTATGGGAAAGCGAGCGATCATGCCATGAATCTTGGCCCGCCATTCGCTCATGTAGTCCTCAATGTCGAAGACAAATGGCTGCTGGCCAAAGTTGGCGTCTACAATCTCACCGGGGGTCTGAAGCCCCACAGTGGGGTACAGGTTGGGCTGGTAAAAATGTAAAATATCTAGGTAAACAGAACTAATCTGGGAGTGAGCAACATCAGTATTTACACATTATTAAGCAGATTGTTACATTGTTGCGTCATTTAAAAAAGCAAAGCCTTAAGGGGAACTTATGCTTTCCTTATTTTCTGCTATATTTACACTATTACAATTGTGGCTGATCATATTAATATTGACTATGTCAATTAATGAGGTCTGTTGTAGACAGGAGAAACAAAATAGTTCTTAAAAAACTGTTCAAAACAAAGTCTTTGGAATTTTAAGGTAGCCTGGTCACAATTTTTAAATAGAAACATTACTGCTGAGTTTTTGAAATGTATTTTTGGTCCATTGAGCACCACAAAGCAGCTCTACTTTATTAAAATCTCCAAAATTAGGCAACTCACATCAAAACAACCTAGATTCCAGGTGATTTTGTTATGGAATGCCTCGGGTTACACGCTAATAACTTTCATCAGCACCTGCGTGAAATCTCTTTGGGTCAGACATTGTTCTTTTTGTTTGTTTTTTTTAAACACTGGCCACTGGACCCAAAAGAAAACAAAAAAGTTCCAACCTCAGATGCCAAAATAAACTGCAATTAGATGGGTTATATTCTGTGTAAGTGATATTGACCATGCAGCTGCATGGTCAATATCACTTACACAGAATCAAAACTGAGGTGACTAAAATTGGGTCTATTAACAAAAGGAAAGCACTAAAAGATGATTAGAAAACATAGATATAAGGAGTACTTACGGGGAGGTCCGTGAAGGCAACACCTAATGAACAGAAAGACAAGTCCAGTTAGAGTTCAGTACACACCTAAATGATACTGTATTGGTTTAAAATAAAATGAAAAAAATTAAATTAAATTAAAATAAAACATGTCCACCAACCTAAACTGATGCCATTTTTGGTGTAAAAGCAAGTGTTGTTAATGAGGTTTACGCAGCAGCCAATTACATCACCCGTGGTGAATGTTGGCCCGTACGGCTGGCCGGTCCCGGAGGAGCAGAAGGAGTGGCCGTCATCTCCATGGTAACCGTATGAGTGCTTGTCCCATCCTAAAATAGGACGAGGATTAGGATTAGCTCTTGCATCTCATACTTGACCCCATGTGAAAAAACGTGTCAGTAATCAAAACCTCAGTGACAAACACATGTAGCATCCTGTTCAGTCTCACTGCTGCACGCACAAAGTGGGAGCAGCCCAGTATGAAAACTACAAGCAGCTCAAGTGAGGTGAACTGCCTTGCTTGAGGTCACTGCTGAAGGAAGGAAGATGGTTACTCATTGACTGCTGCAACTCAAATTTTCCCATCTGACTGCCGCTGCCTGCAGGGCGTCTCATAAAAACTGACACTTTCTGAGGCTGCAGGCCGTCGTCCCGCATGGCCAGCAGGAGGACTTTGTGTAAAGAAACTGGTGAGTCACTGCCAGCAGGAACCGCAGCACAAAGGCTGGACCAGAAGAGTAAAGGGCACCAGGGGAAGAGAAGGGGATCTCATCATGTACTTATTACATAAACTAATTTCTTGTTCCTGCTGGCAGTGATGCATGTTTATGCAACAAAAGGTGAGTCACTGGTAGTTTCTTACTAGAGCTGAGTGAGAACTTATCATATGATTCAGTTATTTTATTTTTGAAGACATTTGTCCACCTTTGTGTCAAAGAAACAAAGACATCATCTTTCACCTCACAATGTTCACCTCACAATCAGTAAATGCCATCTTATATGCTCATGTCAGTCAATAAAGCCAATACTGGCCATCACTGATATTTGGTCCATGCATAAGTGCATCCCAAATAATCTAATAACATATCAAGAAACATCCTATAAAAGGCCATCTACTTGAGTCCTAGGGATAGGGAAGACATTCAATGTGGCTTGTTGTGGTAGGAAAACACAGGCTTTACTAATCGCAGTATGATGAACAAGGACTAAGAAAGTGATGCAGCTGAAGTCTTTCACTCTTATTTTACCACTGTGACGTAATGTCTCCAGTGAAAAAAGACCACTTGGTTAAATTCCAGTTAACTGATTCATTTGGACTTGAGAGGCCTTTGGATTAAGCAATACGTACGGCTGTGTTCGTAAGCGTCTAAGCATATTTATCATCTTAGGTTTGTGCATTAGAATGCTAACATTTGCTAATTAGCGTTACAGGATAGCTAAGGCTAAAATCAGCACCTTTGATGGTTTTGCTAGCACTATAAATAATAGTGTCAGATATTAAATACATGACTGTTTAAACCAAATGTTACTACTTGTTGTTGAGATGCATTGTTATGGACCACAAATAAAAACCAAAAAACATCTTACGTCCCTTCAGGTTCATTTTGGGACCACGTGGGAGGATCCAGAACCACGGGTTTGGAACCAAGTCTTTTAGTTTGTGTACAGCTCATCAGCTGACCTTTTAAACTTTTTTAAACTTATAATTTGCTGCTATTCAGAACATTACAGAAGAAACACTAAAAAGTTTCCATGAAGCCTCTTGATAAAACTAAAAACTATAATATAGTGAGATTTTAAAAGCACCATTGCAATGGGTTTTCTAGGGAGTCTGCTTTTCTGTGTCTTTTCATATCACACATCTCATCAATAATGTCCAGACAGTTTCTCCCAGTTTGCTCGCGACTGCCTTCTGTGGTGCAACTAAGACCATGTTTAACAAGGTAGCTTTCCTCAGCCCTCATGTGTTGCTTCCTGTATTAGCTAAAGCACCTTAGGCATCACAGGCTATTATCAGTGTTAACTCTGCCTATATATCATCCACTTATTTCCTAATTTTCAAACAATGCTCTTCCCAAAACAACCTCAAGCACGACAATTGTGTGGAAGAATATCTACTACAAGCATTAAAGCATGTGTTCTATGACTTGCATTGTTCTGAAACGCTGCATTTAGCTCCTTTCTCTTTACAGCTCCCCTGTTAAAAAATTCAGTTTCCCATTTATCTCTGACTCACAGTGGATCTCACACTACCAACAAAATTCCTCCATTTACATCACTGCTAAATTAAACTTTGGGGTCAGTTTGAAAGGTCTTTTTTTTCCCTTTAATAAACCTAGTGGAAGTTTATCATGATAAAACTATCATTTGAGTCTGGTTCCAGTCTTAAAATGCTCCTAAAAAACACTTTTTGTTTAAAATCCATCAGACATGTTCACATTTTAGGAAATAAAGGCTATTTCTATGTAGGAAATAGCCCAAGAAAACCTGAAAATTTCATACACTGGTGTGTTCTACTTTATTAACAAGCAGCACAAACTGTCTCTAAACTCAATGGAAAGAGACGTGGCATATCCCAGCGTGAAGACACGGATATCAGAGGGTCAAGTTTGAGAAATGCTTTACGGCTGCTGTAAGAACCAGATTGTGCTGGTTTGTGAAGAGGGTCGTGCATACTGTTGTATACAATTTTTGCCAACTTCCTTAGAAGATTACTTTGATGAGTTTCAGATAAAAGATCTTTTGAGGGATACTTTAAGTGAACATCCAATAGCTGTTGCTGGCGTTGCTCAGCTGGCCATTGCGACTCTTTAATCAGCACAGCACTTCTCAGCTGTGCTGACCATTCAAGTAAGAATTATAAGATGCTAAACTTGCACTAGTTAACCCAATCTGCCACTGGACGACTTGACTGAAGGTTGCTGATAATGGGCTTCAGTGCGTTCATGTAAATACTGCATTAAAAAAGCTAAATGACATACAATAGATACGAGTGTACTCTATCTACACTCAGCTTGTATGACAGAGCATGGAGCGGTACTGACTGCAAGATGCAGCCACCATACAGTACAGTCTGACCTCAAATACTTTCATTTATTTATATATCACTTTTTAAAGGATGTAGTGACCACACAGGAAAGCGTCTGTATTGTCCTGTTTGTCTTAGATAAATAAAATGATACCGGTATTGATCTGGTTGTGGATTGTGTATGTTCTCCAAAGCTAAATTGCACTCTCAGACTGCCTGTGCAAGAAAGTGACATCAATCATAGCCTCTCTGGTGCAGTGAATTCATACCAGCTGACTAAACTAGTAAATCGCACAGACTGGACACAACAAGGAGTATTCCTCTACAGCACAGGAGAAATCACTAAACCCGACAAAAAGCTAACCTTGGCTTTAAGTGAATGAAGCCTTTAGTTTTGCACTGATTAAGTTGTGCATGAATTCCCCACCCAGAACTAAGCACCCTGGAAAGGACCTGACGGTGTTGAGCTTCTGCTCTGTTGGTGTTTCTCCTCAGCTTGTATGTCGTTGCCAAAAAACCAAAGCAGGGTTAGGGAAACTAGGTCGTGGGTGAGCTGAGATATTAGATGTGTACTTGTATGCGCATATGTGTATCTCTGAGCATGTCATGGAGTATTAAGCTCAGCTGGACGTGCGGGTTTGTATTTCGATCCTGTGCATTGGGGTATTTCTTTCAACTTGAGCGCATACTGTCCTCGCCCTCTCCATGTGTTCTTTTGTGCATATGTGTATATACTCTTGTGTGTAAGAATGTGCGTGTGTGTGTATGTGGAGGTATTAGATTAATCTGCTGACAGGGATATTGCCTCTAAAGCCAGGCTCACTGCTCCAACATGCTAATGAAATGGGCAGGCCTCCACAGCAGGATCAGGCACAGAGGTCAGCAGTGGAGAATATTGTACTATGACAGGACACACACACACACACACACACACACTAGGACTGTACTTTATTAAATTTTTCATGTGTAACTCCAATTCCAAAAAAAAGTTGGGACACTGTGTGAAATGTAAATAAAAACAGAATGCAATGATTCACAAAATTCATAACTTCATTTGTATTCATTACAGAAAATACAACACATATCGAATGTTTAAAAGTTTTTAGCATTTCACGAAAAACATCAGCTCATTTTGAATGTGATGGCAGCAACATGTCTCAAAAATGTTGGGATGGGTGCAAAAAAAGGCTGGAAAAGTAAGTGGTACTAAAAAGAAACAGCTGGAGGAACTTGACCTAATTAGGTTAATTGGTAACATTGTCAGTAACAGATTGGGTATAAAAAGAGCATCTCAGAGAGGCAGAGTTTCTCAGAAGTAAAGATGGGCAGAGGTTCACCGTCAGGCATTTTAACAGTGCTCCATTCAAAGCCTGCTTCTCTGATGGTGTGGGGGTGCGTTAGAAATGGCAGCTTGAAAATCTGGAAAGGCACCATCAGCTCTGAAAGTTATATACAGGTTTAAGAGCAACATATTCTCCCATTCAGATGATGTTGTTTTCAGGGTAGTCTTTGCATATTTCAGTAAGACAATGCTAAACCGCAGTAGAAGAGTCCTGGTGCTGAACTAGCCTGCCTGCAGTCCAGAGCTTTCACCAGCTGAAAATGTTTGGCACATCATGAAATAAAAATTGCAACAAAGAAGAGCAGCTAGAATCCTAAATCAGACAAGAATGGGACAACATTCCTGCCCCAAAGGTACAGCAGCTGCTCTCCTCAGTTCCCAGACATTTACAGAAGAGGGGATGCCACACAATGGGAAACATGGCCCTGTCCCAACTTTTTTGAGATCTGTTGCTGGCATCAAATTCAAAATGACTTCATATTATTGTTTATTTGGTACGTTTCTTCAGTTTAAACACTTTATATAGTTTCTGTTTCTATGAGCCGGTGTGGCTTTAATCATGTATCTCATATTCTGAGGCAGGCCTGGTTAGCGGCCTTAGTCTTGTATGTATGTAATGTTATCACAGAATAACTGGTCTATAGCAATAAATGCCTGAAGAATGTGTTACCTAATTTGAGAAATCAGTGCACTGTCCTTTCAAAAAAATATGTAATATGTGAGTAAATGAAACCAATTAACAAAACAATAAATTTATTACAATGCTCAAGTTTTTCCTCTGGCTTTGGTTTAAAAAAATCCCTAATTTAGAATATTTAAGGTGCTCTAAAGATTCATCTTCAAAGATGTGAAACTTTACAAGCATTAAATATTTGCTCTTTCAACTCACTTTTCACAGAGTTTGCAGTCTTCAGTTCCAGCTTTGAACTCTGGTACATCTGAAAGATGTTTTTTTTTTTAGCACTTTGCCTTTCATTAGAGAGATGCAGTGCAGACTAGAAAAGTGGTGAAGAAGAGCTGGAAAGTGACATGCAGCAAAGGTTGGGCAACGAGTCTGTTGCTGAGAGGATTTTTTTAGAAAGTCAACCACTGGGTCACCCCATCAGACAGATTTTAACAGGATAAATGAAACCAGGAAAGTGTGCTATTCAGAATAGCAATTATAAAACCACAGCTTTAAAACCTTTTTTTTTTTTTTTAAATTTCCTGTTTTATGTTGGTAATTCCCCCTCCCG